>CATIWM010402015.1:0-18645 GCA_949671775.1 Mallotus repandus
AATCTAATTTTTTTTAAGAAAAAAATTTATAACCAATTAAACACTTAGACATCATTTTGAATTCACAAATTTGATACCATTAAAGCATACCATTCATCAAAATATATTAATTCAGCTTATAAAAATTTTAATATTTTTAAATAAAATTTTGATTTTAAGTTTTATATTTGAAGAAAATAATAATAAAAGAGTTTTATTCTGTTTTTGAATCATCTAACTTAAATCCAAAATAAAAACAACCCCTTATCAATGGATATATACTAAGTGACATAAGTGATGAAAAGAAAACTTATAAACTAAAAAAAAAAACATATAAACTAGAGAAAATAGGAGAGGATGGGAAGGTCAACCATTAATTAATTTTAGAGAATTTTTTAAAAAAAAAATAAAGAAAAGAAGTTATTATTAGTACTGTCCACAATTATTTACAAGAAAATGTGTAAGAGGGTATAATATTAAAATGAAAATGTGATGATAATTGTTAGCAATGAGTAATTTAGATATGATTCCGAATATAAGTTTGAATTTTATTATTATTAATTTATATAATTTATTCCATTTAATTAAACTCAAGTTTTAATATCATCGATTTATACAATTTATTTATATTTAATTTAAAACTAAAAGTTATTCCTAATTTTATAGTCTATTAATATTTGAATTATTTAATTTTTATTAATAAAAAATATGTGCTGATAATTTAATTACATAATTCCTTTATGATGAAGCTTTCCTTCACATTTTTAAAAGATTATTATAATGGGGAAGTGGTGCCACCTAATTTGCAACTTTGCCTTTGAGATCAGGCCCCTCAAAATCATATGTGACCCCCTTTGTGTCTCCTCCACTGTCGACTCTTCTCTGCTGCTTTTCTTGAGGCCCCCCCCCGGCTCTCCATGTGCTGCTTTTTTTTTTTTTTTTTCTTTACATGAGAGGGGAAGGGTGGGGCGATTCGATCCGCCCCTGTTACAAATGTTTTGCCCCGTGAATAGATGGTCTTGCCATCCCATTCCTAGGCGGACAGGCGCTATGTACTTTTTTTTCCTTAATTTTTAACTAAAAGTAATTGATATTAAACTAATTTATATGTATTTTAATTAGTTTATATTATCATAATAATAATAATAATAATGATTTGTTCTTAAAGTTTGATAAAATTTAAATTTCATGCCCATTTTAACATAGTTTCACTTTATTGACAATAATTGAGAATATATTAATTAATGGCTGAATGCATAGTTTTTCTTAAACTTTACATTATTAACTTCTGACACTCATAAACTTTTATTATTTTATATTTAACTTTTAAATTTTTATTTTGAATTTTTTTTATCTTTTAATTTGTACTTTTTTATTCTATTTAACTCATATAATATCAAAATGGATAAAAATTTAATTTCAAATAATTTTAAACACATAAAATACTAAATTAGCTAGATTCAAATCAATATAAATAAAATTAAAAGTTAGTATAAAAAATGTTAAAAATTTTTTATTTTTAATTATATTCTCTCTTTCATTAAACATTATTTTAGTTTGTATAAGTTTCACTTGAATCTATACCAATATTGATTTATAAAATATTTTAATTTTATATATTATAGAGGTTAAATAGGTTAAAAATAAAAGTTTAAACGTTGAATAAAACATACTAAAAGTTGAGAAGTGTTAGATGTTAATTGAGTAAAGTTTAGAGGTGAAACTATGCATTTGGCCATTAATTAATATACCCTAAGTTTATATTAATTAGTAAATTCTAATTTTTTTCATCTTATGTTTTTAATTTTCAGTAACTATAACAGCCCTAATTCAAATGATCAAAATAGTTTGCAAGTTCACATCATAGGAAATAAAAATTACATTTTAAAAAGGCACTTTGAAAAATTACAATTCTGACTTTTTATAAGATATATAAATATATATTCTCTATTCGCCAAGGGAAATTTGCACCCATTTGAAATGTTGTAGCCAATGATTAGAATTAAATCTTTTTTGTTAATTTATAAGTAAATAATTTTATATTTTTGTCACTGGTTTATAATTAATTATTTTTTATTAGGAGTCTTTGAATGTCAATGTAATATCATTGTGTCCAATTAACTAATAAAGACTTGTTGAAGTTCCAACAACTCAACTAGCTAGTGACTATCCATCATTGGAACTTAGAACACTTTCATATTAACTAGACAAATGATAAGAGTTCGGTTGGAAAAAATAGGTCCCTTAAAATCCAACAAATACCTTCACCCCTTTAGATCACAACTTGAACAAAAATATTTGAGAAATAAAAGAGAGAAACACATAATAATTTAACGTGAAAAACTCCAAAATAGAGAAAAACCACTGGCGTTATTAAAAGATGACAAAAAAAAATATTTACTATGTGGAAAATTATTACAACCATGCTATAAAATATTTAACTCTCACTCACACCCAAAAGCTTAATATACCCAAGAGAAATTTTCCTTTAAATTCTCTATTTGATACACCAAATATTACATGGTGATTGACACACACCAAATATTTGTGGTGATTGACACACTTAACAAATAGGAGGGAGAAGTCCCTTTTATAACCAACTAACCAATGTGGGATAACATCTATTTTTAATTTTTTTTTTTTTATCATCTTTCAACAATTTCCACCATGATTAAAAAAATTAAAAGAACAACAGCTACCTCACCATCAACTGTGACGGTCACAATTTTAAAAATAAGAATTGTCATACTCTACCATAAGAGTATACACATTTGAAATTAACCAACTCCAAAAATTTTCACCTCGGCCCATTCATGTCAAAAAAATTTGCTGAAATTTATGGTGCAACCCTCACCCTTGGTTTTCCCGAGAGTTCCTCAGTCATCGACATCCTTTCTACAATACACCTTGCATCTATACCAAGCCAATGCCCATAGGAAAACTTGTGGACCCGCTAGCAGTAACATGTCATCTTCCATGGCAACTCTTAAAGATCAATAACATGCCAAAAGATAATCCAGTCTCTCATAGAGAAAAGAGACCACTGCTGGCGACAATATCAGCATCTTCATTTACTGATTTTGGAGCAATTTGCCGAACCCCGCTCCACCGGCAATTTTTTTTTTGGTGCCAAGATTGCCCACACCTTCAAACTCATGTGTAAACCAAATTTCTCCACCTCAAACTCAAGCTCATTTTTGCTCAACAATGCACAATACCTCTATATACTTGAACAGTACTTCATGCTACAGTGACCTCACATGTGAATAATGAGTGAATAATTGTGTCTACAAAATACACTAAGAAAGTTTTCAGGAGAGATTGGAGGGACACAAACGATACCACTTAAGTCCCAACTTCCTTAGGCGATTATAGCCTTCGTGATAAAACTTTATTGGCTGTACTTACTTACACAATACCACACTCAATAAAATACAATACTGTATTTAAAGGACCTCTAGTTGGATCACAATAATTTCTAAAAAAAATTTCTGATGTGAAAGATTGGATAAAGCCAAAACCATATAGCATACCAATAATTTTAAAGAAATTCATACACGGCCTTCAAGCTTGTTACTAAACCATCATCTTTAATATCAATTGTTGAGAAAAATAGGCCCCTTACAATCTAATAAATACTTTCACCCATTTAAATCACAACTTGAATAAAAATACTTGAGAAATAAAAGAGAGAAACACAATAATTTAACTACGGGCATTGTCAAAAGACAACCAAACGAAAAATATTTATTATGTGAAAAATTATTATAACCACACTATAAAATATTTAACTCTCACTCACACCCAAAAGCTCAAATATGCCTAAGAGAATTTCCCTTTAAATTTTCTATTTGGTACACCAAATGCTACATGGTGATTGACAAACACCAAATATTTGTGGTGATTGACACACTTAATGAATGAGAAGAAGGAATCACTTTTATAGCCAACTAACTCTTTCATTCTTTCACTTCTAGTCAATGTGGGATAACATCCATTTTTTATTTTTTTTTTATCATATACAGCAAGTTGCCTCCAACGATAAAAATGGCCAGCTTTTAAGGGGGCCAAAAGAATCCTCCCTCTTTTTTTTTTTTTAATTCAAAAAACATTAAACATTTGCAGCATTCATACATAAAACCCAAACCCCGCTAAGGTAAAAGAACTAGCTACAGCTCGACGACTTTATATAATTCTCAACCAAAATAATCATTAATTATTTCTTATCAACGAAGACGACCTACGTGTCGTCTGGTTCTTCTCTTAATTTCCTCTACAAAATAAAATTTTTACTCTTCTTACGACATTTCTCCATTATATATAGATATATATTTTTGGTTCACACTTAAAAAGTATTACATATATAGAATATTTTACACTTAATTGATAAAAATTTCTTATATATATATACACTTCATAAATTTAACTATTAGATATTAATATTTGTTGGTTCAAGTGGTAAGAACCTTAAATTTCTTTAAATAAGGTCTTAGATTCGAGTTTTATATATGAATAAAATAAATACTGAGAAAGTTTTACTCTATTTAATTGTAAATCCACCAAACTCGACTTTAAAATAGTTAAAATTTTTATAACTACTGGATATCAAAAGTATCAAATGTAAAAAAAAAAAAAAAATTAACCGTTGTATATAATATTTCTAAAGCAGAATAATTTCCATATATGTATATATGTATATGGTAGCTTTTTCCATTCAATTATTCAACTCGCCTCTTAAACAACATCCTTCCATTATTTTATGCGCTAAAATGAACTGGCAGCATCTTTGCTTGGACTATAAGTTGCTATAAAACATGCCTTTCTCTTCTTTTAATTTACTTTTGGCTCTCTCTTGACGGATATTATATGTATATTAATATTTGTTTCAAGATTAATCACCATCTGGTACTCTTAACTTCCTTGAGAAAATGGGAAGGCAACCTTGCTGTGATAAGGTTGGTCTCAAAAGAGGTCCATGGACTATTGAAGAAGATCACAAGCTCATGAACTTCATCCTTAATAATGGTATTCATTGTTGGCGAATGGTTCCTAAGCTTGCAGGTTAGTGTGTGTGTATATATATATATACATAACTATATGTTCTCCTCTCCCTACACATATTTTTTTTCTATATGTATGTTTTAGCTGAAATGATGGTGGTGGTTGTTAACTAAAAAAGGTCTCCTGAGGTGTGGAAAGAGCTGCAGATTGCGATGGATTAATTATCTGAGGCCTGATCTCAAGCGAGGTGGCTTCACAGAATCGGAAGAAAATGAGATCATTCAGCTTCATTCTCGCCTTGGCAACCGGTAAATATTACTTATTTGGTGGTTACAAAGCGTCTCGACTAGTTCAGATTGAACTGAGTAAATTTTATAAGAGAATAAAACTCTTTCGGTGCCTGCTTCTTTATGCATAAGGCTCGAAATCGATATATTATTTAAGGAATAAAAACTCTTTTATTACCTCTTGCATGCAGTCAATTTGATATATAACACATGTAAGTTCTACTTGTAGGTGGTCGAAGATTGCTTCTCACTTTCCAGGTCGTACCGACAATGAAATCAAGAACCATTGGAACACTAGAATCAAGAAGAGGCTAAAGCAACTTGGATTAGACCATGTTACTCATAAGCCTATTGAGCAAACAGAAAAGATTACTATTACTGATGATAATAATGATGATGCAATTCTTGAAGAGTCGTCTTATAATTGTTCATCATCGATGACACAAGCTATTGATCAAACTGCAGCCAAAAACGAGTTGATGATGACGGTGATGCACAAAGAAGAAAAAAGAGAGAAAAATGATGGGTTATCAGCATTGGATGAAATGAGCATGGATTTTGGGTTATGGATTAATGAACTAGAGAAACAGATTTCTTGTAGTGCTTCTTCACTGTCTTTAGATCAAGATTCCAATACTTATAATCCCAACTCTTCCTCCATTGGTGAATCTTCTTCAGTTCAACAAGATGATTGCTCGTTGCAACGATGGGTTGATAGTGTTGATTCTATTCTTTCATGGGATAGCTTCAAACATCTAGCTGGTGATGGTGATGATATTTTGTTTATGGAAAATAATATTAACAATAATAACCAATGTAACAAATCAAATTCTTTCCCTAAGTATTCTTGATTTTCATGATTAAAATAACAAAAAAAATCAATTGAAGATTATTATGCTAGTTCTTTTCTTTAATTTCTTCTTTAATCTTATTATAAATTACGTGTTATCGTTTTTAATGTAAATTCTTGCTCTTTCATTGTGACAAGGATTGATTGAGCTTGTCAAAAAAAAAAAGTATATATATATATATATGGTACTGGCATAAAAATGCTGTTGAACTATCACTCTTTAGTATTGTTGTTTATCTTTGTTTTTTCTATTTTTTTTATTTAAAATTATCGTCAATTGGATTATGATTAAGCCGGTTCAACTCGAGTAGGACTAGAATTCGAACCCAAAATATAATTTAAGTAAGAATAATTACTTACCATATTATTCCATATTATCCCAACTATTATTAATATTATATTTTTTTATTTAAATGATAAAAAAATATAAAATCAGTTCACACGCGTTAATTAAAATTATGATAATATATGATAGTATTGACATTTGTCTTTATATATATATATATATATATATATATATTTGTTACACCAATACTTCATCATGAATTGTGTCTCTGTCTCTTTCTTTTAACTTGACTGCTTTTGGCTGAAAATAGGGGAATTATAGCTTGCTAGCTAGAAGGAATCAAATATCAAATAGACCATAAACTTAGTTTGTTTGCAATTAATTTTTAATTGGGTCATTATCTTTTATAATAAAACATGGTGTAATTATGGATGATATGGACCAAAATGTGTATAATTAAATAGGGTAGGTCGTGCTACGCACTGAATGTGAAGTGGATCCTTGATCATTAGTGCTATTATTTAATCAAATTGTGCATTGCATCTACCATGTTAATGTATTGAATTATGCCCAAAAACTTTAATTTGCCTCACATATTATAGACAACATGTGTATATATAACTTCCTATTTACATATATATTCTTTGTACTTGTCGTTTTGCTGTAGAGTTAGTTAAATTCAGTGCACACAACTATACAAGTACAATAGTGCACAAACAGAATTGTTTTAGTGTGCGTATAAAATTCTTAAATGTGTAACTTTTAAAAAAAAAAAATTAATTTAAAAAGAATTAAAAGAAATTAATTTAAAAAATTATAAAGTTAGGCGGATTTAGCCATGAATTCTTTTTTTTTTTAATTTATGCGAAATTTTTTTATCATTTTATGGTTAGAATTTGAACTGATAATTTTTTTTATCTAAATTACAGATATTCAGACTTTATTGAATTTTAATTAATCTAGTTAGATCCAGGTAGGACCATAAAAATAGTAAAAATTTCCAAATAAAATAGAACTATATATATCAATACTCGAATCCAAAATGTCATTCAGATGCAAATAATTTCTTATCAACTGATTTCAATAATAGTCGGTGAACTTATTTATAATTTTTATAATGCTATGAATGAAATTTTTACGGCATTATGGCCCCTTATAATCCTCGATAAGCTAGTTTACTATATTATGCTTTTTGAATCTAATTAAACTCTAAGCAAGAGAATAAAAGATTACATGGAAAATAGACTAATGTGAAAGGATGAAGCATGAAAGGGATAAAGCTTGGTAAAGATGTATTCTCATTAATATTTTTTTTTCTTGTCTTTCTTATTGAACTAGAGGTTTCAATCTAGCAAAGACTAAACATGTGAATAGAAACCTAATTAATAAACTCTATAGATTAATGAAGCATGCGCATCCGCCTGCCAAATATTCTATAATTCCCTGTGGTCTATATATTGTATAATTTATTTAACAAAAACTATATAAAAAAAATTATATGAATTTTGGACCTTCTCCAAAGTATAAATTCAAAATTAATTATGTGTGTGGGAAGCCTGTAACAAACTGGAATTAGGCAAAACATAACTTGATATAATCCCCACTTGTATAGTTGAAGCATATAATTAGTCTCCAAGCTGTAATCATTTCTTAAAAAAATGAACTAAACAGTCTTATTAATTATGGTTTTACATTTCAGTGTCCTAGCAGAAGCATTAGACGCATAGATTTGGTACAAGGCATAACTCATTTAACAAAAAATAATACTAAAACAGGAATAAGAAAAAGAGATCAAACAAACACTTGTTGTCTTGTTACTTACCGACAATGCATAATCCAAACTCATATAATTACTTCAATTAGTAAGAAAATTCATCAAATTGGCATGGTGGAATATATTTTTAAAACATATAATTGATGCATAATTAGTTAAATTAAATTTTGACTCTTGTTACATACGCGCTTGCACACATATATATATATATATATATATATATAATTGTGTTGAAATTGTTAACTTAATTTTTATTTAATTATAATCATTGATAATTTTTGTATATCAATACTGGTAATATTTATCAATAATTACAATTAAATAAAAGTTAATTTAATGATTTTAATTTTATTTATATAAATTTACATATTTATGCTAAAGAATGACTTAATGATTATTTTCTCCAATTAAAAAAATTAATAAAGATCGTATAAATACATAATATAAATGATGATGAAAATTTTTGCACTTAGAGGCATGTGTTTGATCTAGTATTCTTAACTACTCCATGATGAAGTTACAAATGGGAGTATGCATGACTGAATCACTCCCAACTCATCTTGAACTTGGTAAGTTAATATATAGCATTTAATACTTATTAACAAATTGATTAGGAAGATTAATTAGTGTTAACTAATGGGCTGTGCCATCATCAATCTAACTCTTACTATCGTCACCGTTGTCACTAATTGACACCCATTGCTTAATGACAAAAAAAATTAGCAAGATAATGATGTTTTTGTATTATATATATACTATCAAGTGGGCATTATATTATAATACAAAAGCTTTATCTTTTCTTTGTTTCTTGAACTTGTGAAACAGGTGTATTTTTTAAATACTTGTAACCCTATCTATGAATAAATAACACAAATATAATTATCCATAAGTGCATAGAATAATATTTATTGCTCTATACATTAAGTGTAAAATTTTAAATTTTTTTTATCATTTATCCAATAATTTTTTAAATAATTTAATATAATGTATATTGAATAAAATTTTTTCTATAATTTAATACATGACAAAACTTTAAATATTAAAATAACTAACAATTATTAGAATCAGTCGGCAAGAACTATTTTTGTTTAAATAATATTTTGAGTTCGAATTATGGCATGTGTAATCTCATTAAATTAATTATTAAAAGACTTTTATCACTTTATGATTTAGTACTTCAAATCAAACCTAAAGTTTAATGAACTTAGGAAGCTTTAGATAAAAAAATTAAAAGAAAAAGGGGAGATAATGATACACATTACAATGATGAGGTATTTAGTTTATAGTAGTATAGAAAAGAAAGTTGGCCTTAATTCATTGCTTTATTATAATTGTACACATTAAATGAAGTTGCTCAATCTTACATATTCAAAGGGAGCTGGCCAGGATAAGTTTAAATCTCAGTAACAGTAACTGCTCTGATAGAATACTTCAAGAAAAGTAAGCTCTATATTTTTGAAGAAAATTCTTATTCCAATATTTTTTAGTAATGTTTAACATAATTTTTACAAAAGATATAGTTGAAAATCTGCATTGTGTACAATGTTTAATATTAACTAATTTAATAAAATATAAAATTTTCTCTCTTAAGATAATTTTTATCTTTTAAAATAAATAAAAAAATATGATAAATGTGCAAAAAAAAATAGTAAAAAAAAACTTTTGTTAATTATGAACAAAGAAACAGATAAGAAAATAAACACTGAGATACAACAATTTATCTACATCTGCAGGAGCGAGCAACCGGAGCATGTTTTATTATTTAAAACTACATATAACTATGGTTACATATACATCATCTATATAACAAAATAAGTACGGTACATTTATTATAAAATCACTCATGTCTATCCACTTACTAATATATATTAGCCATATACAACAACTTCTTTATAAATATTAAGGTTTCTATGCATTAATTAATATTGGAATAATTGATTAACATTGTCACTATCACTTATAATAATTAATTATGAAGAAGTTTGTTAATTTTTTTATTGCGGGCTCATGTTTATCACAAAAAATTTATTGGAAAAAATCTTATTATGAAAGGTCCATTTGACTAAATAGAGTTGTCCAATTCCTAATGCTTTGAGAATAGTTCGACGAAAAAAAAAAATTATTTGGAATTAAAAATTCCTCTTTTTTTCTTGAAAAAAAACTTAATTTTTTCAAACTTGTATAAAAATACTTTAAAATCATTATTCAACCGTAATATAAAATCCTATAATAAAAGCATATCATCTTAAATAATTATGTGAAGTGTAGTTGAATTTGCATATTATATTAATTGATGCGATGTTTGTATGGAATTTTCAATGCAACATCTCTAATGATATTAAAGAGAAAATATTTTTTATATTAATAAAAAAAAAATTATCTAAATACTTATTGATTGCACAATATAAAATAATTTTCTTTTTTTAAATTAAATGAAAATAATTTCATAAATCGACGACAATATAATTTCAACTTTATATCTCATGATGCACTTGAAGAAAAGTTATTAAGCTATTACCTCACTTAACATAAACATTTTAATAAAAGTGCCACCTATAATAACAATAATCTAAAATCAATATTGGATGTTGGATATTGAAATTGGGATTGCCACCAATTATATAACAACATTGACTTGTAATAAATTGATTTAGAATTACAATTAGAAATTTTCAAAATTTAACTTTCAAACTTCAATTTTCTAAACCTTAATTGTTAATTTAATTTTTTTTATTAACATAAATAAATCATAAGCAATTGTCAACTTCAAAAGTATATATATATGTGTGTGTATATATATATATATAGAAAATGAAACTTCTTTGTAAGAAAAATATTTTGGACTAGTAAATTATATCATTCGAATTTTGATGATGTGCTAGTCTAACGATAAACATTGACACTCCTCAATTTAATGTTTGAAAAGGTTTGAGAATGATAAAAAAATGTCAATATACATGTCACTTGATCCAGCAGAGGTGGAACTTTTCGCTTTCATCTCTTTGAAATTTTTATACTATAAAGAAAAAAGCCGAATACACTTCGCTAAAAAAAACTGAAATTTTCTGTTACTAAATTATGATAGATTAGTAAATTTAAAATGTTAAATATTATACATCAAGTTAATTTTTAACATATATTTAAATTATAAAAAATTTAATGTACGACTAAAATTTTTATAGTAAAATTTATAGTCATTTTATTTTATATGTTCAAATTATAAAATTATTAAAATATAAATATTAAAATAAAACTTAAAATAAAATTTATAAAAATGGTACAATTGTTAAATATATATATTTAATATAATACAAAAAATATATATTTCTTTATTATAAAGTTGTTAAATATTAATTTTAAATATATAAATTAAAAAATTAATACAAATTTTCAAATTTTAGTTTCATTTGAACCGTTTTAAAATATCCATTTGTTCCAAATTGCTCCAAAAATTTGGAGCAATTCGGAGCAGAAATTTAAATTTTTGGAGCGGAAATTTAAATTTTTAAAATTAGATTCAGAGAATTTATTTTTAAATTTTCCAACTTTCGAGTTGAGTCAAGAGAATTTGCATTCTTTGAACTGCTTCGACCCACGCACAATCCGAATCTAAAGGGGTTTAGATCCATAATAAGCATATAGAAGTCTGTGAAAATAGTAACCATGGAGCATGGAGAGATAGTTGTCCCGATGTGCCATTGTAAAGATGTTGCAAATATGAAGACTTCATGGATAACAGGAAATCCTAGACGCAAATCCTTTTGGGTGCAGAATTATGGGATAAGCTAATTATAATGAGTTCTTTAAGTTAATTGATTTTTTAGGATTATAAAAATTAGTAGATTTTTACTGTTGTCACTATTTGCAGGGTGTTAGGGTATATAATTATTTCCTGTGAATTGACCCATATGTTGCTGATCAATCAAAACATGTGATTTTGGGTTTTGTTGAGAAAGACAAAAGAGAATGAAATAGAGAGGGACAGGGAAAGAGGCTAGAGTAGCAATTTACCTCCTAAACTTGGACGTGGTGGTTAATTAATTCAGATTTTAATTTTTTGGCCAATTATTCCACCAACTTGGTAAATTTGGCCAATTAGCCCATACTAATTATTTAAAAAAAAATTAATTCAGTTTAAAACAACTTTTTTTTTAACTAATTCACCCCAAAACTTCATTTATTGACTAATTAGGTCTAATTTATCAAAATTAAAAATATGAAAGACAAGAATTATTAAAAATGAAATTTAAATTTTCTTTTTGAGGAATTAATATTCAATTTAAAAATAAACTAAAATTAAAAAATTGAAACACAGAAAAATATAAATAATTTTTAACTTTTTTGCATAGAATTAAATTAAAATGATCAATTATTTTTTAAAAATTAAATTGCATCTATTTAAATTTTTTATTTTGATAAAATATTGCTTATATATATAGTTAAATAATTATATATACAGTTTTAAAAAATTATTAAATTTAATTTTTATTTTTATTTTTTCATGTAATGTATATAGATTTTAAAAGATATTAAAAATATGAGTAAAAATAAAGGTTTAATTATTTAGAAAATCTGGAACTTTACAAATTTTAACAAATTTCGCACATTTTTTCAACTTTTAATCAAAAATTCCTGAACTTTATATTTTTTTAACAATTTTAATACATTCTTATAACATTTATAAAACAATCATAAACTTTACCATTTTTTAACATTTTTAACATGATTTTTTAAAATTTTGTCAAAACTCTTGTAAAGTTCAAGATTTTTTAGATAATTAGGCCATTATTAAATTATATTTGTTCAATTGATTTTTTAACATCTTATAAAATGTTGTATTATTTAATGTTGATATGGCACCAAATTGCTTTTAGTTAAAAAAAAAAAAGAATTTAATGAGTTAGTAAAAATTATCTTTCTTAAAATATACCATTTTAAAATAAAAAATAGTATGTCAATTTGTTATAAATTAGAAATCAATTATATGATACAAAAATGAATTTTTTTAATTAAAACATGTTAAAATTATTAAAAGGTTTAAAATTTATCATCTTAAAGTGAAAAAGATATTTAAGTATCATACAAACAATTGCAAACTTATAACAAATTAAAATATTATATTTTTTATTTTAAAAGAGTATATTTTAAGGAAAATTTTTTTGCTAACTCATCAAATTCTCTTTTTTCTTAAATAAAAAAGTGTTTAGTGTTATATTAACATAACATTTTATCAGATATTAAAATATTGATTACAAAATTTAGTTTAACATTGAAATAAATTTTTTTTTATTGATATTCTAAAATTGTTAAAAACAGTAAAGTTTGTGATTTTTTTTATAAAATTTTAGAAAAATGTATTAAAATAGTTAAAATATGTAAAGTTTAAGATTTTTTAAATAAAAGTTGAAAGAACATGCTAAAATTGTTAAAACTCATAAAGTTTAGGATTTTCTAAGTAATTAGGCCAAAAATAAAAGATTGACAACATAAAAAATTTCAACTAAATGTAAATTAGAACATATTATTTTAATAATTAAATTTTAGAAATTTTTAAATAAGAATTTTTTATTTTCCTATATTTCTTTATGTATATTCAAAATTTAGTGTTCTCAGTTTGTTACTCTAACTCATATATTTTTTATATCTATAAATATTCGTGAATAAAAAATAAAAAATAAATAATAATTGATAGTTTTAATTTGACTTGTATAAAAATTAAAAAGTTGAATAGATAATGAAATTTAATTTTTAATTTTTGAATTTTGAAAATTATTGATATTTTAAAATTTTATTTTTAGTAAAAATTCAAAAAAGTTCTAAAATTTTTCTCTATTTCTTTAGTGTGAATATACAATTTAAATTAAATTAAAAAAATTTTAAATAATATTTTATTATTTACGTATAATTAAAATATTTTATACTCTCAATCTTTTGTTTTTAGTCACATACTTGTTTATATTTCTTAATATCTATATATTTAAATATTAAAATTAAAAATTAAATTTAATAATTTTTAAAACCACATTCATAATTATTTGATTACATACATGAGCATTATTTGATCATAATTAAAGAGATAAATAGAAGCAACTTAATTTTTTAATTTTTAATTTAAAAAAAATAATTGATACATTTTAATTTAAATCTATGCAAAAAGTTGAAAAATTATTTATATTTTTCTGTATTTTAATTTTAGTTTATTTTAAAATTAAATATTAATTCCGAAAAAATAAAATTTAAATTTAATTTTTACTAATTCATATCTTTCATATTTTTAATTTTGATAAATTGAACATAATTAGTCAATAAATACAAGTTTTGGGGTGAATTAGTTAAAAAAGGTTGTTTTGGACTGAACTGAATTTTTCTAAAAAGCTAATATGGGCTAATTGCTAAATTTTCCAAATTGGTGGAATAATTGGCCAAAACGTTAATTTTTGGGCTGATTGATAAGTGTGTCCAAGTTTAGGGGGGTAAATTGCTACTTTGGAAAGAAGCAGGTAAAAGATGCAGAAAACTATTCTGATTGTGTTGATTTTATTTATTTTTGCATTGATTTGGGGAAACAAAAGATGAAGTTAGGATGACTGTATGATGATGTTAGTAGGTGGATTCAATAGAATAGTGTTGTTAGAGTGGTGGATGTATATGGTTGTAATGTTCATAGTTTCAGTATCAATTCATTTGTTTCTCCATTGCATTTGTGTCTAATTTGATGGGTTGCAATAAGCTAATGGAATATGAGTTCAGTCATAAAAGATGGCTAGAAAGCTGGAGCATAATGCCTATAAATAAGACAATTTTTTGAGATAGAAACATGAGCATAACACTGAAATTAACATAAATGTGAATTTGCATCTTTGGAGGTTGCTCCAACATCTGAAAACATATAGTATTACCTTAAATTATTATGAATTTAAACAGCTTTCATGCACCAGTTCAACATTTTTTTTCTATCAGAGCACACTATAAACCAACATGTGGGAAACTATTGCAGGAAATAGAAAACAACCACCAAAAGAGCAATAACAAATAACCTGTATTTTGGACAGTCCTACTTTGAAGTAGAACAGCTCCTTGTATTAACTTCAAGGCATGTAATAAGTTACCAACTATGGTCAGGTTGATTAGTAGGTAGAAACCTAAACAAAACAAAAAGACATTAAAATATTCTCTGCCCCTCAGTATCAGATAATATAAAAGTCTAGGCCAGTTGCATCAAAAAACAAATACATGTTTCCAAATCAAGATGCTGGAAAATTACTGCTAGTTTGGCTGCTTTGAACTGTACTTTGGCCGGACTTAGTTTGCAAACTTTGTGAGGGTATCTCTTGTCGGGTTGACTTGTTCTTTCTCTGGTTGTCCCTCTGCTGTTGTAGTTGTCTTACATTGTCAACTATCGTTCCATTATCTAGGACACACACTCCTTATCCTGAGAATTTGTCCCTTTGAGCTTGCAATGATTGTATAGGTGTGGCATACGTCTTGTCAACAACATATGATAGCTTGAACTCTACTGCTACCCATACATGTACCTCTTTCTTTTAAGGTAATGGTTTGTGCATTACCACTATTTCGCTGAATTTCAAAAGTTACAACTTATATTCACATATATAAAAAATAAAACCAAAGATCCCTATGAATGTTAACAAACAAGACAATATGGACAATCATCAAACTTGAGTGGTAGAGGATCCAGCTACACCAAAATAAATTTTGGCATCCACATTAGCAGCGGACCCAGCTCCATTTCCACTTGCATTTACGGTGAGATTCATCAAATTTGGGCTACTGGTTGTTGGTGTTGAAGTGACTGTGGGATTAGTTTCTTACTCCTTATGTGCTATGATGCATGGATACGGATACACGAAAATAGGAAAACGCGGAAATGGATACGGAGAAACTGCATTTCATAAAAATATAGAAAACGGAAACGTGGGAAAACGTATAAATATTAAAAATATAGGAATATATATATAAATATACAAAATTTATTATATATATAATACATTTTATATATTTATATATGTACACAAATATTTTATTAATAAATAATTATATAAATATACAAAATTATTTTATTAATAAATAATAAACAATTATTCAATAAAAATAGAAGTAAAATTAATAATTAATAATTATTTAGCAAGTAAAAATTATTTTATCATAATGTTATGTAAATAATTGACTAAACTTTTTGGGCCACCAAACCAAGAACTAATGACTATACAACTATAAAACCCAAACCCCAAGTATAAACAAAACAAAGCCCAAACCAATATAAACAATATACACTCATTAGTCATTATTGGCACCGATCAAAAATAAAAAATTATTCCTCTTTTGTTGATAAGAGAGAATGAAATTCTTCAAAAAACTCAACGGCTAAAGAGAAGAAAACAGAGAACGATGATAATAGAGGATTGAATACTTACAACAATGAGAATCTTTTTTTCTTTTTCTTGGTGGAGATAAAAGCTATTCAGCTATTCCTACAAATTGATGGAGATAAACTATTCCGACAGAATCGCTTCATTTTTTTTTTGGGTTTGGAATTGAATTTGTTAGAGTGTTTTTGTTTCTCTTCTTCTGGTTCGGTGAGGTTTTTTTTACTTAGGAAACGCATCTCCGAGAAGGAAACGCGTCTCCGAGGAGGAAACGCATCTCCAATTTCTTATAATTATAGAATCGTGCCCAAAACGTACCGAGGACATTTTTTGGCATTTAGGAATGCCGATAGGTTGATGTTTGCATGTATCAGAGCTTATGTGTTGCAAGGTAAGAGTGTCAAAAACACATAATAAATCAAGTAAAGCATAATTGACGGCAAGTGAACCAATTGAAAGCATAATTGACTGGAATCTAAACTACTTTCTCACTTCTTTGTCCAAATTCAGTTGCTGCATTATTAACATAGAGAGGCACTTTTATATCATAGAAGTTGTGAAGCTCATTATTTGGTAAAGTGGCAACAATTCGAGTAACTGTATAATACGAGTGCTTGTGACTTTTTCACCTTCATACCTTTCATCTTCAATCGAGTTCATTTTTGTACTAGGATGAACTAGTTCTACAATTGTTATATTATGGATCTCTGTTCATATTACAATATAGATCAAAGGTCATTACACGTGTGAGATAAAAAAAACGCACGTCTTTTTTTTTTCTATGTCAAACATCGTTTTTTTTTGTAGGTTCATTTATCTTCACTTGCATGTTCATTGAGGATTAAATGAACCTGCAGGTGAAGATCAATAGCAGCAACATATTCATTGACTTTCACTTGTATGTTCATTGACCTCTACCTGTAGGCTCATTGACATTCACCTGCATGCTCACTTTCAATTTCATTATGTCACTTTAAAATTCATATTTTTATGTCAGTCTCCACGGGGAAATATGAACTAAATGCCTCATGTTAAAAACACAATAAAAGAACAAACTCATACCCAATGTTTGATGGCAGTTTCCATTTTATCTCCAATCACAACCCATATCTAAATTCCAGCTTGGGCAAGCTAGTCTATGCATTCAAGAACCCAGTAAGTGAAACAGAAGAAAAATCATTTCCAAATTCCTAAAGATGTTTTATTGCTTCAAATTTTTATAGTCTATTGCTCCCAACTCACCCCATTTTGGAGTTTGTCTTCAATAGTAGTTGCACCAAGAAGCATTAAATTCCTCTCCATCTTCTCTGCCAAATCATCGATCCTTGCATCTGGATCTAGACTTACTAAATTCTTCGCCTGGTGAATTTCTCACTAAAATCGTCATATTTTTCTTCATCAAGTTCATGGTAGGTAAGTAGCAGAGTCCTCAAGCTTGCATCTACAACTAAGAAACTAAGAAATGTTAAAGAAGAATACAACGATTTTAATCAATGGATTTGATTTTAGCCATGGATTTTAATCTTAGCAAGCCTCAACGATTACCATGATTTTCTAAGAAACTATGATTTCTTAGCCCATAGCCCATAGGCAAAGTAAAGGAAGGTAATCATGGCTAATAGTTGATCTTAGCCATGATTTTAACCTATGCAACAGTAGCTAAGTAGCCAAAAACCATGATTTTGATTTTGAAACTAAGGAAAAAAAAACTTAGAGAAGAAGAAGAAGAAGTTGGAGGAGGATGGCAAACTATATGGATAGGAGTTCATGATATAATTTGTACTAGTTCTATATGGATCGAACTGGATTTATAAAAGGAATATTTACATAAATGTACCAAAAACCAAAAAAACTTCCAAAAATGTTGTTTACTTAAAAAACTTTCAAAATTATTTTTTCTATTTTTTTTTCAAATATAGCTCATTCTCGTTGCCACCCTTATTTTTAGGGTTGCCTTTTTTTTTCCAATATTTTTTTCTTTTTTACTGATTTTTTCAACTTTTTTTTATTTTGTACTTTTTTTTCAACATTTTATTTGTTTTCTTTTTTTTTTTTCAACAAGTTTTTTGCTTTATATTATT
>CATIWM010402057.1:0-17794 GCA_949671775.1 Mallotus repandus
ACAATAAAAAAACAAGCATAAAAATAACTACCAAAACAACCACTAAAACAACTAAAAAAACCTCATAAAAACTGAAAAATGAACCACTAAAAAACAACCAGAAAAAAGGAAAAAAAGAATGAGAGAGAATAGCCATGAGAACTCTTCTTTAACAAAAAAACAAAACAGAACTTACTTCACTTATTTTTTTCCTTTGATTCCTTTATCTGCTCTTGTATGTCCTTAAAATATTTGTAGGCCATTGAAGGAAAATAATCAGAAAGTTTAAAGTTAGATCAACTAATAAAAAAAAATCATGAAAAGATGAAACGAGAGAATTTTTTTTAAGAGAAATTTTCTGAGGGTTTAGTTTTTATTTTGAAAATGATTTTGACGATATCATGTAATAATAGAGAATAAAAAGAGAGAAAAAGAAAAAAAAAAAGGAGATGAAGAAGAATGAGAAAAAAGAATAAAAAAATCGAAGTTTTGATGATATCATGCAAGAATAAAGAGATAAAAAAAAAAAGAGTAAAAACAGAAGGAGGAAAAAGAAGGATGAAAAAGAAAATTGTAGTTTTAAAAAAATTCATGTTTAGTATTTTTGAAACAACAAATTTAAAGAAACCTATTTTTAAAAATATTTTAGTTTTTTATACATTTATGAAATGTCCCTTGGAAATTTGTGGGCCTAAAATTGGACACCAAGCCCAAGAACAAGCCCAAACATACCATTGAAGTTCACACCAGATCAATTGCTCTCAAGCATAAGCAAATGATGCATGCTCGAATTTTCACTAGAAAAAGGGCCAGAGACAAACAACTATATATATAGAGATTTTAGTGCATCTTGTTCTCTTTTGCTGAGTGAACCAACCCCTTTAAAATTTGATAAAGATCTAACAGCATCTTCCAACACAAGTTTCCCTAATTTGTGCTTTAACCTGCTTATATTGTCTGAGCTAGTTGAAATAAGAGACACTAAAGTTGAGGAACTGTGAATCTTTTTCAAACAAGCATTTGCCTTTTTCTATTCCAAACTTTTATTTTTCATAGCCATCATTACACTCAAGCAATTTCACTTTTCCTTTTGGCTTAAATGTGAAACAATAAAGATTATCACACTTGAACCTTAAAGATACTTTTGTTTAATCGTCAACCCACATTCTGCTAACAAAGTAATCTTTAAATATACGAACTCTTTGGAACTATGATAAAAAAACACTTTGAAGGAGAGGGATTGAAACAACTTTGTTTCCACAATAAAGTATACCATCACAACTATATTTTGCTACTTTATAGATGAAAGAAATGTAACCTTCTGCAGAAGATTTTGACACATCCAAAACAAAAGGCTCCAACTTTTCCTGTCCAATCACATTTACAAATCTCAATCTAAAATAAACTAGAACTCACAAATTGTTAACATAATATTACCCTACTGAATCTCAGTTTGAAGACGCAATGGCTAGTGCTGGCCATCATCTTTATCTTTGTGGATAGTCGTTTTAAGCCATCGGTATCAAAATCCATATAC
Source organism: Mallotus repandus (assembly GCA_949671775.1). NCBI lineage: Eukaryota > Viridiplantae > Streptophyta > Magnoliopsida > Malpighiales > Euphorbiaceae > Mallotus > Mallotus repandus. The sequence continues at coordinate 1,517 of CATIWM010402057.1, forward strand.
TGCTTCCATTTGGGTATACTTTTGTTTGCTTTTTTATTCTCAGCCTTGTGGATACCTTATCACGATAGTAATTGGAATCTCTTACAAATCCTTTAGTTCCGCTACACCTATCTTTTTCGATGTTAAGGGCTTGAGAAAGAGTTGTTAGGTTAGGTCAAAATAAAATGGTCATTATTAGCCGTAGCAGCAGCAATAACAAAATTATTTAGAGCAGTAGAGAGTAGCCCTAGCTAAGGTCCGGTTTGGATTTAAAACCGGCTCGATCAAAATCAGCTCGAAACTAGTCAACTCGAAACCGGGCTTGTTCCCCCAGTTCCGAGTCGATACCGTCGGTTCACGATTCAGAACCAGAAAAAATATTATTATTATTATTATTACTACTACTACTCTTTAATTATTATTATTGTTGTTGTTGTTGTTTTTCCTTTTGGCTTAAAAGCGAAACAATAAAAATTATCACATTTGAACCTTAAAGACACTTTTGCTTGTTCGTCACCCCACAATATGCTAATAGAGTAACCTCAAAATATAAGAACTCTTTGGAACTACAATCAAAAAAACTTAGAAGGATAGGGATTGAAATAACTTTGTTTCCGCAATAAAGTATACCATCACAACTATATTTCACTACCTTATCGATGAAAGAAATGTAATCTTCTGCAGAAGATTTTGACACTTCCAAAAAAAAAGGCTCCAACTTTTCTCATTCAATCACATTTATAAATCTCATTCTAAAATACTAAACTAGAACTCACAAACTGTTAACACAACATTACCGTACTGAATCTCAGTTTGAAAATACAGTGGCTAGTGATGAATAGCCATTTTAAGTCATTAGTCTCAAAATCCATATGCTGCTTCCATTTGGATATACTTTTATTCCTTGCTTTTTATTCTCAACCTTGGGGATACTTTATCACGATAATAACTGGAATCCCTTACAAATCCTCTAATTCTACTGCACATATCTTTATCGATTTTAAGGGCTTGAGAGAGAGCTGTTAGGTTAGGTCAAAACACGACAGCCATTATTAGCCACAATAGCAACAATATTTAGAGCAGTAGAGAGTAGCCCTAGCTAAGGTTCGGTTTGGGTCTAGAACCGGCCCGATCAAAACTGGCCCAGAACTAGTCAAACCCAAAATCGAGCTTGTTCCCTCTATTTCGGGCCGATACCACTTGTTCACAGTTCAGAACTGGAAAAAAATATTATTATTACTACTCTTTAATTATTATTGTTATTGTTGTTGTTGTTGTTTTCCCTTTTTCCTTAAAAGCAAAACAATAAAGATCATCACACTTGAACTTTAAAGACACTTTTACTTGTTTGTCACCCCACAATCTGCTAATAGAGTAATCTCAAAATATAAAAACTCTTTGGAAATACTATAAAAAACACTTGGAAGGAGAGGGATTGAAACAGCTCTGTTTCCACAATAAAGTATACCATCACAACTATATTTCGCTACCTTATCGATGAAAGAAATGTAATCTTCTGCACAAGATTTTGACACATCCAAAACAAAAGGCTCCAAGTTTTTTCGTTCAATCACATTTACAAATCTCATTCTAAAATATTAAACTAGAACTCACAAATTGTTAACACAACATTACAATACTGAATCTCAGTTTAAAGACGTGGTGGATAGTGTTGGCTAGTGTTGGCCATCATTTTTATCTTTGTGGATAGCCACTTTAAGCCATTTGTCTCAAAATCCATATGCTGCTTCCATTTGGGTATACTTTTGTTCCTTAATTTTTTATTCTCAGTCTTGCGAATACCTTGTCACGGCAATATTTGGAATCCCTTAAAAGTCCTCTAGTTCTGCTGCACCTATCTTTGTCGATGTTAAGGGCTTGAGAGAGCTATTAGTTTAGGTAAAAACATGACGATCATTATTAGTCACAGTAGCAGCAACATTATTTAGAGCAGTAGAGAGTAGCCATGGCTAGGACCTAGAACCGACCCAATCAAAATCGGCCCAGAATGGTCAAATTCGGAACCAGGCTTCAACCGGCCTGGAACTGGGGAAGGCCAGTTCAGGGTCGATACTGCCGGTTCACGAATCAGAACCGAAAATAATAATAATAACAATATTATTATTATTCCTGTTCTTTAATTATTATTATTGTTGTTGTTGTTGTTGTTAGAATAAGTCAATTTGAGGATCAATCACAACCAAACCTATATTGTTTTCTATTATTTTCATTGTTAATTTTAATTCATTTATTATTTAAAGTTTATTCACTTCAATTTTTAATTACATTAGCGTTTTTGACTTAATTTGAATTATTTTAAAAATTATTATAATAATTTAAATAATTTAAATATAATTAAAAAATTAAAAAATAATAAAAAAATTTAGAACCAAAATCTGGTTGGAAACCAGAACTGACCCTGAACTGTCCAAGGCACTATTTTAGTCCGATTCCATAAACCATTGAACCAAAATTGGCTAGTTCCGGAACTATGGCCAAGCCTTATAGAGAGGCTTGTTAAATCAAAAGAGGAAGCATGAAGGTCTCTAACCTTTATAAAAAAAAAAAAAAAAACTCACACTCCTTTACAAAATCTTTTGTAGTTGTGAGAAATATGTCCTATCAGAACAACAAATTATATCATGGACTCCCTGTCCATATAGCGATATGAACTAGGGGTTCATCACACGTGAGAAGTACAAAAAACACATGTTTTTGTTTGTTTGCGCTTTGTTTGTTTATTTTTTAAAGAGAAGAAGTGAGAAGAAGAAGAAACGCGTGTCCATCATGCCCATTGATCTCCTACGCTATGTCCTTTCAATTCTTTATCTCTACCCCATGACAATCCACCATGCCTATCTAATCCATTGATTCAATAACATGCCAACATCCCTTTATTTGCAGCTCCTTCAAGTTTGAACCCTTACAATTCACTCAATTTTCACCTTTTAAATTCCTATCTTTACAAGTTAACTCTCTTGATCTTTCTTCAAGTCCTGATTGAAACCCAATTTAAACAACTAGAAAAGAAACAAAAAGAATAGGCAATGCCTAGTCTTTATTTGATAATAAAGAAAAAGTTTGCATCTTTATTTTTGTTGTATGTAAAATCATGGGTTCCACATTTTTTTAATAATGTGGAGGGTAAAAGAAGAAGAAGAACAAACCCTTATTTTGTCGGATGGTAAAAGAAAGGAAAAAATATGTAGGGTGTACATTTTTTTATATTTGTTTTTTAATGAAATTAAATGTGAATTTGCAGGTAAAGATCAATTAGCCTGCAGGTGGTGGTTAATGAGCATATAGGTGAAGGTCAATGAACATGTTGTAGCTTCATTGATCTTCACCTACACGTTCATTGAGGATCAAATGAACTTACGGGTAAAGGTTAATAAATCTGCAACAAACTCATTAATCTTTGCCTGTAGGTTAGGTTCATTTAATTCTCAATGAACATGTAAGTGAAGATGAATAAACCTACGAAAAAAAAAAGTGACATTTGATGCGACAAAAAGATGCGTTTTTTTAATTTCACACATATGATGACTTCTAATTTATATTACAATATGAATAGAGATCCATAATATAACAATTGTATCAGAACCCCTATATATGCATTTTATATAATTCGAAATAATAATAATAATAAATAAATAAATAATTGCAACAGAAATTATTTAAACATAAAATATAAAAAAATTTCCAAATAACAGAATTTTTTTTTTTACTTTTATACATAATTATTATTAAATATGTAAAATTAATTTCATTAAATGATAATTGAAATAAGGTTATATAGAAGGCTTTTTTTAGTTTTCATTTTGAAGAAGCAGAATTTTGTGGGCCTAAAATTGGACACCAAGCCCAAGAACAGTCCCAAACGTACTGTTGAAGTTCACACCAGATCAATTGCCTTCGAGCAGGGGCGAGCAGAGCAGAAGCAAATGATGCAGTGGTACCGTTGAAGTTCGCACCAGATCAATTGCCTTCGAGCAGGAGCGAGCAGAGCAGAAGCAAATGATGCAGTGGTACTTAGTTGCTGCCCTTCTCACTGTTCTCACCAGCTCTCAGGTCAGCCATCGATTCATCACCTCTTTAAAAAAAAAAAATCTGTATCTACATTGAGCAAATTCACCAATTCCTAATCATGATCACTGACAGCAACTCTACACTTTAATGGCGGCACACATCAAATTACACTTGATTAACCTCTATGATTGGCTACTTAATGTTTTTTAAACTCTTTTGGTGTTAATTTTCCAGGGAATTTTAACAACACTGTCTCAGAGTAATGGTAGATATCTATACGATTATGCTACTGTACCATTTCTTGCTGAATTTTTTAAGGTGATTTTATTTTATTTAATTATCTGCTTATGTTCAGTTAATTTTCCTTAATTAGCTTTAAGCTAATGCATAGTGTTTAATTGATGAAAAAGCTTGTAGTTTCTGGTTTACTTCTATTGAGAGAGCACCGTATATCACCAGCTACTAGTAGTGCAAGATTGACAACAGAATGGAAGACTGTTCGATTGTATCCGATTCCTTCAATTATTTATCTGATTCATAACAATGTTCAATTTGCTACATTGACTTATGTTGATACTTCTACGTATCAGATTATGGGTAATTTGAAGATTATTACTACTGCCATTTTATTCAGGTTCTTACTTTTTTTTTTTTAAAATGTTTCGCCATCTTTGCAAAGGAATTGAACACAATTGAGTGGAATGAGCTTAATATTATTGGTTTTTATTTCTTGCTTTAAGGTTGTTCCTGAGGAGGAAACTTTCTAATCTGCAATGGATGGCGATTGTTCTGCTAGCTGTTGGAACAACCACTAGTCAGGTGATGAGTGGTTGGAATGGCCTTTTTTTTTAGATTAATGTTTCCTACTGTTGAATCTATTTTGTATGTGAATTTAATCTTTAATCTCATGTGAAAAAGAAAATATAATGTGTTAGGTACAACATGCCATTCACCTATAGATCCCAATTGGAACACGCCCCATACATGTGCTCTATGTTTATGCATGTTTCGTTTTCATAGTTTTCTTATGTGTTATGTGTAAGCTACAATCTTGAGTTGGTAATGTGAATATCTGTTGCAAATTTTTTTTAACCATCCTTCTATTATATATAATTTGACTTCATTTATCAATCGTTTTCTAAATATTAGCTCACCTTGTTGGTCATTGATCAACATCTGGATGAAACCTGCAAATCTGTTGCCTGGGCAACAGTTGCTAAAAAGTTTTCTGTCATGGCCTTAACCAAATTTCCTAGAAATTGAGTCCGTGTGAAGTTCATCACTTGAATTAAATCCACTATTTCCTCATTCTCCCCTGTTGAGGAGTGAAAAAGTCTTGCTTCATTAAGGAGCATTTGTACTTGCAGTATCTCTGATATCTTTTGTGTGCCTGAACTTAATTTGGTTTTGTTGTTGTTGTTGCAGGTTAAAGGCTGTGGTGAAATGTCTTGTGATTCTCTGTTTTCAGCTCCGATCCAAGGTTATCTGCTGGGTGTACTATCTGCTTGTCTGTCAGCAATGGCTGGTGTCTACACGGAGTTTCTAATGAAGAAGAACAATGACAGCTTGTATTGGCAGAATGTACAATTATACACGTAGGTACCTTTTCTTCTTTTAATGCTAGCTTTTCTGCATTTCACTAAACTTAGGCATTGTAAGTAGTCATCTTAGTGATCTTGACCTGGCCATCTTCTAAGATTTTAAACTTGCAACTGAGAACATAGGATGACTTCAGGTTTTATTTTCTCAAATTTCTCAGTAGATGCTTGCTGCCAGATGACCTACCATCTATCAAAGTTTTGATTAGTTATGATTTTTGTCATGCCAGCATGTTCTTACCTCAGATTTTAGGTATTTTTATTCCTTATTAGATTTGGTGTGATATTCAATATGGCACGGCTTATCATGGATGATTTCCAAAGTGGATTTGAGAAGGGACCTTGGTGGCAGCGCCTTCTGAATGGCTATAGTGCAACTACCTGGTTGGTGGTTTTAAATCTTGGATCCACCGGCTTGCTAGTGTCATGGTTGATGAAATATGCTGACAATATTGTGAAGGTACATTCTGGTCCTGCTTTTTGGACCAAGTATTATGAATTCTACATACATCTTTTAAATTATTGTCATTGATACATGCAACATGAAATTGCCTATTAGTGCTTGGTGTAACACTGATACTGACAGAATCAACTAAAAAAAATTTTAACTCCTCAAGAAGAATAGTAGAATGTTCTTCTAATATTTCCTGTTAAAGATAAGTGAACTTTGGTATTCTTATGCAATAGCTATTCCTTCAAGGCAGTAGCATTTATGAAAACTAGGGTTTGGCTCCTATTGATTTCTTCATGTGCCATTTTAATTCATTCTTTGCAAATGCATAAAATGCCATCTTTCACTTGGCTTCTTTCAGGTATATTCTACATCAATGGCAATGTTGCTGACAACGGTTTTATCAATATACCTTTTTAGCTTCAAGCCTACATTGCAGGTAACTCTCCAAGGATGCTCTCCTGGTAGCATGAACTTCTGTCATATTTTTCTCCAATCCATGCTATCTATTCATTGTCCTGCACTTGTCTTGTTGCAGCTTTTTCTGGGTATTATCATTTGTATGATGTCATTGCACATGTATTTTGCTCCTGTAAGCATGCTTGTGGCTTTGCCTTCAATTGCCAAAGCTCCTCCTGGGAACCTAAAAGAGGTTTGCATAGATCGACAGGCAGAATCCTGATATGCCTTGCATGCTATAAACGAATGCTTTAGCCAGTTGCTCAATTCAAGTTGCATTGAGGATTCTTTTTAGCAGAAAGAGCCATCAAACGGAAACAAATGTTTCTTGACCAGTCCATGGTTGAATTCACTACAATATTTAGGAACTTCAGGATTCTTCTCCAGGACTAACAAATGCTGTCAAAGTGTTATGCCCAGCAGGTGAGGCACTGGTGTAAGTTGAAAGAGGAAGAAGTTGTATTCCAGAATATTTCCACGATTTTCTTCTATTATTATCTAGTGTGAGAGGCAAGATTTTGTGAATCACATTTTTGTTGAAATTAGCTGGAATATACTCTCCATTAAAGAAGGCTTGTCCAGAAATGGCATGTCCTCGTTTCATTAACAGAATTCAGCATTGTTTTTCACCGTCTTTTTCTATGGTTGATGACAGCCGAAAGGAGCTTTTTGCATAATTTTCTTGCTTTAACCCTCTACTTGAAGGTTTATCTTCAAATTTAAGCTTTGAACCACTGCTCTGTGTGTGTGAGAGTGACACGCTTGCAGTGGTACAGTGGTAGGCATATGCATGATTAAGATTGAACATAAATTTTGCCATTAAAACACATCAAAGATAACTAGATCCTCGAGAAGGTTCGACACGTTTTCCTTTTATACCAAGTTGTGATGTGTTGCAAAGTTTCCTTGGACGAAAACTAATTTCTCCAGAAATTGGTAGAATATTATCCCTTATTTAGTTCAAACTATTTCATTTTATTCTCAAATAAATAGAATTTATTTTATTTTTAAATAAATTTCAAATGAATTCTAAATTTATTTAGCATTTGTTTGATATAAATAAATTTTATAAATTTTATGAAATTTATTTATAAATATATATTATACATGTTTAAATAAATTTTTTGTAAAATTCATTTCACAAATTGAATTCAACTTTTTCAATTTGTGAAATTGACTATAAATAAAATAAATTCTAATAAAATTATTAGAATTTGTAAATAAATTTCACAAATTTTAAATTTATATTTTTAATGCACTTGCACATATAGTTTAATGTTCATTTTCTCGAGAAGATAACTCTATTTTTCATTGCATATATATTGGTATAATAAAAAGATTGACAGATTTTCTTGAATTTTATCAGATTTTTAAAATAATTATTTTATTAATAATTAATAAATAAATAAACTGATGATATCACTGACTACTATTATTAGATTGAACATTATTTGCACTCGTATGCTTCAACCACTTTATACAGTGGCTTCCAATGAATTTATAGAATTCATTCCTAGAAAGAAAAATAATTTTAGTTAATAATAGAAATAATTTTTCTTTTTTAAATTATATAAAAATTAATTTTATAACCCGAGATTAATACTAGTCAAACTCGAACTTTATATTTCTAAATTATAAATGACATTCTAAGACTTTTATTATTATTAATCTAACCTTCATTTAGATTTTTCATATAATTATAATTTTACTTTTAATAAATTTTGAATTAAAAATTAAAAATTTGTAAATTAGAACATTAATTTTAAAATATATTTAAAAATAAATATTTAAAAAGAAATTAAATAAATATTTTAAAAGAAGTTAAATATTAATTTGAATGTTAAATAATCACACTTTTAATAATGTAATATAAAATTAAAAAAAGTAAAAATACAATCTATTTAAAAGGTATTTTTGACTAAAATTAAAATTAACTTAAATTTTAGATTTATACCAAACACAATATAACATGATATGAAATCCATTTGAAATGAATTATACAAACTATTCATTTGAATCAAACACACTTCATTAATAAAAATTTATTTGCAAATGAATTCCATTTGAAATTCATTTTCAAATGAAATGAATAAGAATTGATTTAGTTTCAAGGTAAAAGGGCTAAATTGGACCCTAATATTTCACCTTAATTGCACATTGGACACTTCTAAGTTTTTTTTTTCAATGTGGAACTTTAACTTTGTTAATTAAGACATATTAGACCTTTATTGAGTACAATTAAGTTTTATAGCTTTTTTTAGTACAATTAAGTCCTATATATTAATAAAAAATTAATTTTAAGAGTTATTAACAAACAAAATTGATAAATATTTTTTAAAATATCTATATAATATAATTATAAAGTTTTAAAAGTTCTTAAACTTAGAAAATATATTTTTTTAATTTTTTCTTAAATTTAAAAAATTTTACAATTAAGTGATATATATTTCAAATAAATGACTAATTTTATTCATTAATATAAATAGTATAGGTGGCAGGGTTTAGCGTGTGCCCAAGTATTTGCGACCATGATACTGTGCAAGCTTAGGGCCTGCTAGAAAATATAAAATGGGCTCGTGGCCCAGATTGGGGATGGAGTCGCCACCCGGATAAAAGCCAAGACACACTTTACAACAACTGGATTCCATGGAGGTACCTAGACACCGTCTTCAAAGATCGGGTTTGGAAACTGGATATGGGCGTTGAAATGCCCACCCAATCTTGTAGTTGACCTCCGCGTATGTTTCATATTTTATTACATTTGATTATTCGATTGTTTCCTTATTATTGAGTGGATTGCAAACGCTTCCAATTTTATAATTTAATCCAAATTTGCACATTAGTCATTTTGCACATATATTACCTTGCACTGGCTACAAATAAGAATAAATATTACAAATATTCATTCAAAACAAATGGGGATGAGATTAGGGATTACAATAATTTACAAAATTACAATAATGTTGAATTCAAATAAAACCTCTCAAGAACTAATTTACTCACTAATTATTTAGTGATTGAAAATCACGAAGAGACCTACACCAAATGTGGGTTAGTTTCGTCTCAAAATAAACAGTTTTTTATATAAAAAGGAAATAAATTCGCATGAAGTAGGCACAAATACTCATTTAAACATGGTTTATTTACTCAAACATACAAAAAAGTATAACAATCGCATGCAATACTAAAGATATTAGGTAGCATGTTTGCATTAGATACTGAAAATATACCAAAAGGATTCCAAAGATAAAGCAGAATCACGCCGGATTCTGGTGAGGAGGCGATCGTCGCCTGAGAAGAGGCGTCGCCTCTTGGATCCCTATTTAGGAGGCGATCGCCTCCTTGCAAAGGGGCGATGTCTCTTTGAAGAGACGTCACCTCTTCACCAGGAACTCAACGGCTCACGGGTTACTTAAATCTTAAGTAAATCAAATTTCATGCAAAGTAAGCATAAATTTACTACTAATACATCAATATTTCACATAATCATACCTTCATATACTATCCAATGAACTAGAAACTTAAAAATAAATTATTGAAACCAATAAAATGAAGTTTTTATAGAAACAAGAACTTAAAAAGCTCAAAAATAGCAATTCTTACTGAATGACCCACGTTCGAAGCTTCTAACTAAGCCCTTAGAGCTTAATTTATAGGTTTGTGCCCTTTGAATGCAAGAGTACCCTCCTTTCCTTTAAGAAAATGAACTCTCCTTAATTAAATTCTTGTTTTATACCCTTTTTTTTCACTCTTTTTCTCTTTTTTCTTTTTCTAGGTGTGCTTCTTCTTTGCCTCTCTTTCTAGTGTCCCTTCTTAGTGTCTAACCCCCTTTTTCAGACCCTAAAGTCCTTTATTTAAGCCCTCTTCCCTTCTCTCTTTCCCATTCTCCCAAAAATCCCACTAGGATCAAGAAATCATTTCCCATCACTCCCCTTATCTTTTCCACTCTATTTTTTTCCTTGAAAGTCATCCTTTCATGCACAAATTTATACGCTAGAGATATGTGGGTCCACTTTTGGTGTATGTGGCCAAAATGCATTAAAATACATTTAATATAAAGTTAGGTCGACTACTGAAGAGGCATCGCCTCTTTAGGCCCAGGTTGCCCCTTCACTAGGCCTGGCCTGGGCCAGTGGGCTTGGGCTTAAATTTGGTGTTTTGAACTTGGGTTAAGGGTTTTGGGCTAGGTTTAGGCTTTTAAGTTTGTTTTAAAGAAGGTATCGGGTCCTCTTACACTCAAAATTTAGACTTGCTCATTATTAGGCCTTCGTTGCGGGTCGGTCAAACTAAAGGTTCCTACAGTTTGCCCCCTTGATTTTTTCAAAAAAAAAATGGATTTATGAAATCCATTTTTATGAAATCCATTTTTTTGAAAAAACATGCACAACAAATAGTGAGAACGACATACCTGACCTGTAAGCTTCACTTGGGTCGTCAACTTTGGGGATTAAAACCCGAAAGGTAGAACTTTATCTCAAAAATGTGACCATGATCCTCGAGTTTTCTTGGCTCGATCAATCACTCATTATAGTTGAGGGGTGAACCCCGAGTTTTCTTGGCCCGAGATGTCACCAAGGATAAGACATAAAACGTAACCATATTTCTTAGGTTTTCCTAGCCCAATCAGTCACTCATTATAGTTGATATGAATTTTAGGTTTTTGTGGCCTGATCTTCACTCCGTAGAAAAAGAAGATGCATTTTGGTGATTGAAACCCAACCAGACACTTCTTATAACGTGCATTTCGGGGATTCAAACCAGACAATATACTTCTTTACAATGCACACTTTGGGGATTTAAACCCGACCAAATGCTTCTTACAATGCACACTTCATGGATTTAAACCCAACTAAACGCTTCTTTACAATGCGCACTTTAGGGATTCAAACCTGACCAAATGCTTTTTTGCAATGCGCACTACGGGGATTTAAACCTGACCAGAAGCTTCTTTACAATGCGCACTTAGGGGATTCAAACTCGACCAGACGCTTCTTTACAATGCACACTTCGGTCATTCAAACCCGACCAAACGCTTCTTTACTAACACTTTGATCAAAATACCTTCAATCGTTCAAAGTTGATTTTGGGATACACCAGAGAGACAGAATAAGAAATTTTCCACTTTTTTTTTTGGGTTCCACTAGGGATTCCCACCTATCTGATGGGCCATTCACGGGCTTCTTTGTGTTTCTTTTCCTTTTTTCTTTTCCTTTTGCATTTTTGGGCCTATCCTGGAAGGTCTACCCCTTTTTACTATATATACAAACCTTTCCCTTTCTCTTTTCTTTTTTCTTTCTCCTTCTTCTTTTCTTTTTCTTTCCTTCCTCCCCACGTTTTCTCATTTTCAAACATGGCTAACAAAAGGACTCCGCCTCTGCCCCCTTGGGATCTTATTTCTCCTGTCCTTACACCTCCGCACAACAATGGATTCACGAAAGGCGACGCAATTCCCATTCTAGCAAATTTGAAGATTCATATATGTTCTTTGGCTTCAGAAGAGGTTAGTATCCAAAACTCCTCATTTTTCCTGCAAATTCTACTAGGTTAGGATGCATTCACATTCTTTTATTAATTAGGATTAGAAATAGGATCAAATTAGACAAAAAAATATGAATTTTGTTGATAATTTATGAAGAACACATTGTTCTTTACATTGAGGATGTGTCACCTCTTCAAGGAGGCAATCGTCTCTTCAAAGTGGAAATCTCCCCTTTGAAGAGGTAATCTCCCCTTTGAAGAGGCGATCGCTTCTTAGTGAAGAAGCGATCGTGTCTTTGATATGAAGAGGGCATTGTCCCTTGGACAAAAGGCATCTCCTCTTGGATAAGAGGCGTCGCCTCTTAGTCAAGGAAGACCTCTTTTTTCCTTCTATTTTTCTATTTTTTGAGCTAAATTCACATATCTAAGAATATTTAAATGACACTATATTAATTCTACTCCCTCGTTTCTCATTGCAGCATGATGCGCAGACATTCAAAGGTGTAGGGAATTTTTATGAAGCTCGGGTCTTCTATAACAAGCTTACGGACGATTAAAGGGACCGGATTCAGGATACTGGATTTGAGGAATTTATCCTTTCTTTGCTTAAGGAGCAGGGGAAGATGGATTATTAGCCTTTTCATGCATTGATGGAGAGGTGGCTAGACATATCTCACACCTTTCACCTGCCATTCGAGGAGTTGACGTTGGATCTCGTTTCTTTCTCTACCATCATTGAGATCGTATGTGCCAGGGACCCTATTCCTTTTGATGCTAGCATGCATCAGATGAGCCTGGATACAGTTGTCTACATCGAACGTCTTCTTGGGGTGATTCCCGATATGAAGGGGACTCACACGATAAAGTTGGATTCGATCCAGAGATTCTACACTCAGGAGAGAGCCGCGGCGATTACCTTTGCCCATAAGATTGACCAGGTGGTATGGGCTTTCTTAGTTTACATGCTTGGCACCACTCTCTTTGTCGACACTGTCAGCTCCCTGGACGTGATGTTCTTTATGCTACTTCGGGACTTGGATTGGTGGCTACCTATGATTGGGGTAGTTGTGCTCTAGCATACATGTATCGCAGCATGGATGAGATGGTGCATGGAGCGAAGAGGTTATGTGTCTTCTAGCATGCCACTCTGGTATTTCCTGAATCCTCTTTTGATTTATTTTGAAAGCTTCTTATTTTTCATCTATTAATAATTTCCTTTACAGGTTTGGGGATTAGAGTTAGAGCTGATTGCTGGGATATCCCATATGGTGGATCACCTTCAAGCTATAGGGAGGTGAGGGGCCAGCTGTGTACTGAAGAGATATAAAGCCCATGTGCACATCCATCGGGAGCGCATGAACTCCTTAACTCCCGAAGGGGTACCTGAAAAAATGAAAAAAAAAACTCTTTTTAGTATTCTGATAATTTTATTCACTTACTTACTACATTTTTGCAGATACGGAGTGCTCCATAGGGACCAGAGAACTGGTGGAACCCTGAGATGGTCTGCTCTAGGCCATGATCCCTGCAGAGAGCTCTACTTTGGGGTCCCAACTATCAAGTAAGGTATCTCAACGAGAGAGTCTATAACTGGACTAGGGGTCCTCGGGCGAGACGTGTCCCCAAGTCTCCTCTTCGACTCATTTTCTGGATGCACGAGCTGGAGGGTGAGGAGCTCGATCGAGTTATCACTGGAGAGCCAACTACTGATCATATTGTGCGAGTGAAGAGCTAGTATCTGGATTTTGCCCAAACCCACCTCTTGCAGTGAGTCCCCCTGGACGTCAGCTCCACCTCTCAGGTATTTTATTCGATTCTTTGATTGCATTCCTTAAAGTGTCATGTTTTGATGTGATTTCTCACTTTTAGGTCACAGGCACCGAACTTGCATCGTGTGCTAGACCTACAGTTCTAGAGAGACCTTCGCAAAGATCCCGCACCAATGAGAGTGGAGCAAGCACTTTGACTGGAGCATAGCAGCCTAGACCTCCTATTGTTACCACCTCCGATCTAATTACTGGCAGCCTTGTGCAAAATCCGGACCCCTTAGCTCGGTGCTAGGTTCCTCCAGGAGAGCTATCGCGCCATTTTCTGACTCTGGATGAGGAGCTGACACATGCCTGTGCTCCCACTGGCACCACCTATGTAAGTTTGCCTTTAGTCCTGTCTTCTTAATCATTCTCAACACATTTGTTATTACTTATCAGTTTATCAATGATGCAGATTCCTTTGGAGCAAGGTCAGTACATGTGCAGGCCAATAGAAGCTCAGAGGGATTATATGTTAGACGTCACCCAACAGTGGAGGGTAAACATTCTTCCTATTCCTACATGTATATATGCTTGCATGATTTACTCACCTTGTGTTTGCTTGAACGGGATCAGGATAAAGTGAGCTAGATAAGGATTATTGCTCTTGAGTGTCAGATTGAGGTGCTCTAGATTGACAAGGATGAGGATGACGATTCAGCAGTTGGAGGTGGTGCTAAAGAGATGAGGATTCTGAGGGCACAGATTCAGATGCCTCTTAGATTAGGAACTCTTTGATTTTTTGAAACAATATACATTGTTAAATCTGAAGTTTAGGAAATTTTTCTACTTTTCTATTTCATTTTGCTCAGATAGAATATTTCAAAATTAACTCAGTTTAATGAATCTTAATTTCAAAGAAATTTTATGCTCTTGATTGCATGAATGTATATACAACTGAATTCCATACTCGTAATTGAAGTTACATCAAAATTTTAAATAAAACTTTTTTATTCATTGATGGAGAGGTGTCATCTCTTCAATCCCTGCTCAAGAGGTGATTGCCTCTTTACAACGAGGCGTGGCCTCCTTAAAGAGGCGATCATCTCATCGGCAATTCTGTAGAGGCTTTAAAATCCCTAACCACTTCTAAAAACCCCTAATTTCCAAATCTGCCATTTTCTCTCTTTTCTCTCTAAAATATACCCCAAACCTCCAAAAATGATCGAAAGAAGCTTGAAACAACAATAGATGATCTTGAGAAGCTTGGATGGCGAATCTTGGTCTAAATTGGAGCCATTTCATCTATCCATTTTCCAATCTTTACATGCTAAGAAGATCAATTTCTCACTTCTTTATATTCTTGCTCAATTTTAGGATCCTAAGAAACATGTCTTCAGGTTCAACATTATGGAATTATGCCCCTTGCCAGAGGAGTTTGAGGCTATCCTTGGCTCTCAGACAGATTATGCTTGTCATATCATAATTTCTTTGGTTGAAACTCTAGATTTGCACTCTATGCAGTATCAAATGGCCCGAATGTTTAACTTTTTACCTCAGTCTTCACTTTGCTATATCTTTAATGCTAAGATCCTGATAGACTCTCTTCTAGAAGTGATAGTGGCAATGGATAACAAAGAAGCATATTGGCCTCGGATGTTGGCCTTTTGCATGTATACTCAGTTTCTGCTTGTTTCTCCTTCTGGTAACGGCAATTCCAAAATCTTGCATATCCTAGATCAAATGGAAGCAGGACTGAATCCTTTTCCTCTCATGCTAGCCGAAACAATTATCGTATTAGATAACTTTGCAGAAACTAGACTATTCTTTGGAAGTCCTCTATTACTAGAGGTTTGTTTTCTTTCTATTTTTCATTTACTTCCCCTTTCTTCTGTAATTCTTTACCTTCTGCATCTATAATTTGCATAGGCATGGTTTTAAGAAAAGCTAAGGTTACTCGAACCTCCTAGAGATATCACACATTACAAAGCGAAGCATTGTCGCACTCGAATGCTTCATTCTATTCCGACGGATGTTCGGAGTTGGTTTTCCATTTTCTTGATACTCTGATCTAGTGGATGTGCCCATAGTAGAGGTTGTAGCATATGACCATTCGGTCTTACACTTACTGTATTCCTATAGTTGGCCTTTATTTTGCCACCTTTTACAATCCTGCATGGCTTTGCAAGCAATACGGATGAAAATAATTAATCGCTGAACTTGTGTATGAGTTTAAGCCGAGGCCTCTTACTCAGAATTTTCTAGATAATCTGGCTGCGACCTGGCCTCGTAAGACCATTCAGAGGTATATCAATTACAACGGAGATCAGTCCACTGACGACCATTATAAGGCATGGGTTCAGTTGCAATAGACAGAAATTGATTAATTTATTATTGTAACGCCCACATAATACATTTTCATTTATTTGCATAACATGCATATCATATAGTCATGAAAAATAGATGTAATACGTGTGATATTAAGTCCATAATAAGAATTAGAAAGTTAAGGGCTTAAATTGGTTAATGAAAAAAA
>CATIWM010402062.1:0-16161 GCA_949671775.1 Mallotus repandus
CAATTTTCAGCGAGGGTTTTTTCCTAGACAGTGTTTGTTTGTCTTTTTTAGATATTTTGAGACAGTGTTTTTGAGTTAATAATAAAAATTTCTATTTTCCCCAAATATTCACGGACCATACAGCCCTGGAATACATATAAAGCGTTTGGATTTCTTAATGATTAAGCAATGCGGCTTCTGAAGGGTCTAACTTTCAAGTCCGATTGAAATGCGAGTTCCATAATATATTAAAACGAAGCTGACTCAGAGACCTACAAGTGTTGTTGTAACGATAGTCGTAACACAATAACTTCAGGCCCAAAATCCATTGTTTAGGGCTTCAAATTTTAGTTTGAGCTTTTATGTTTATTTTGGGGGTTTTTTTTTGTCTTTTTGCAATTTTCAGCTATGATTTTTTCCTAAACAGTGTTTTTTTGTCATTTTTAGATGTTTTGAGACAGTTTTATTAAGTTAATAATAAAAATTTCTATTTTCCCCAAATATTCACGGAACAAACAGCCCTGGAATATATAGAGCATTTCGATTTCTTAATGATTAAGTAATGCGGAAGCTGAAGGGTCTAACTTTCAGGCCAATTGAACTGCGGAGCATATAATATATCATAACGAAGCTAACTCAGAGACCTAGGAGTGGTGTTACCGCTACAGTTGTAACAACTTCAGACCCAAAATCCATCTTTTAGGGCTTTAAATTTTAGTTTGAGCTTTTATATTTATTTTTTTGGGGGAGGGGCATCACAAATCTCACTCTCTAGGTACACTTGAAGCCTAACCCTTCGACTACATTAGCATGGAACAGCCCTTCTCCCTTCACCGTCCTGTAGTCAAGTGCCACGTTTCTATTGCATAATAGCAACCATCATAATCTCAAATGTGCATATAACACCACAACACATCCACACATCTCATATAGGGTGGTAATACATAATACAAATACCATTTAATCTCATAAATAATCAAAATGAATTCAGCACGTTTATAGTTCAAACAGTGTCCAAAATCAAACCATTTCTCATCATAATTCAAAGGAATGAAATCCAACATATTACAATTCAATTAAATCATCAAATAACTAAAATAAATCTCATTTTTCTTACAAAAACAAAAACATAATATAGTAATACCTTAAACTTGTGAATTTAGAACCATTTCATTAATTCAAGGCTTGAATAGTTCAAAGAACAACAAGTTGATTTAAAATAATTTTAATATATCAATTTAGCTTCATAAAATGATATCAAAAGCACATTATTACTAATATAAAAGTAATTTAAGGGCTTGAACATCTACTCATAAAACAGCCTTCTAAACACACGAAACTAATTCATCGTTTTGCTTACTTCACATCGGCACCTTCCTTTCCTTTTCCAACACCAAAAGCATAAAATTTTGTTTATAAAAGGCAAAATTCATTTTTAAGCCCCTGAACTATAACAATTTTTTACATTGAGCCCCTATCATTTTATTGCATTGCATTCAAACCCTATGCTATTATTTATGTAGCTATTGAGCCCTAATTTGACAAATTTCATAGAAATGTGCAAAAAATTTAGGGGCACAATGTATTACATAAATAATAGTATAGGGGCTCAATGTATACATAAATAATAGTATAAGGGCTCAATGTGTACATAAATAATAGCATAGGGGATCAATGCAATAAAATAAAATGATAAGGGCTCAATAGAAAAAACCGCTATAGTTCAGGGGCTTAAAAATGGTTTTTGCCTTTATAAAATATCAATATAACAATAACATATACTGATCTTACCATGCAACCCCAAATGACATGCAAAATATGTCAACCAGCTCAACTTCACAAATCTGACCCACTATCTCTAAAAGGGCTATTTCATATCAAACTTAGAAAAATTGTTTTATCTTGTACACAAGGAATTTCATTTTTATCAACCTTATATCTATATGTCAACTACGTACTTTAAAAATTTCATCATATTTGGACAACCATGGAAAGAGCTATAAATATTTGAACACCATCAGGTCAAACTCGCTGACAGACTGAGCAATAAAAAAAATGGCTTTGATTCACCATCATAGAAAAGAAATCAGCCCTTAATCAAAACTAAGAAGTTGTATAAGACTCTTAAATGTTTTCTCAAAATCAAATCACTCCCAATTTAGAGTTTTCTAGCTTAATTTATGATCAAAATACTGAGACTATAAAACTAGAATTGAAGAACCCAAATTCTGTCAATGCAAACTCTAACCCCTAAATCAACCAAAGCACTTAAAATACTTACCAATCAATCACCACGATTTTGAAATGGAAGATTTTTAGCTTTAAAAATGCCTTAGATCACCAAAATTTACTTGGAAAATCCTCACCAAGAAGGAGGATTTAGATATACCCTCTTCCTTTCTTTTCTAGAACAAGTTCCTCTCTCTTTTTTTTAAAAGTGGCTGCACATACACTATTTCCACCACTTAAAAAGAATTCAAGGGTTTATTAGGGTCATTTTAATATAAATGTCATTTTTGCCCTTAAAGAACATGCTATACTTCTTATGAACTCTACGGGGTATAATTGTCCATTCTAGAACATCTATCTATTTTAATTAACTCCATCATATACCAAACTTTTAAACTCTCACTCTTAAACCAACATATAGATATATATATTATAAGCAAATGAAATGTATAGTAAATGCTAAAGTACTGAGGG
Source organism: Mallotus repandus (assembly GCA_949671775.1). Classification (NCBI taxonomy): domain Eukaryota; kingdom Viridiplantae; phylum Streptophyta; class Magnoliopsida; order Malpighiales; family Euphorbiaceae; genus Mallotus; species Mallotus repandus. Next base: position 2,683 of record CATIWM010402062.1, read on the forward strand.
TACAGGTGTGACACTAAACCCCTAAACCCTAAACCCCAAATTATATAATTTAATTGTTAAATAAATTAATATAAGTTTAACACAAAACTACATTGAAACCTTAAACCCCAAACCCTGAACCCTAATCCCCAAACCTTACACCCTAAAGCCCAAACCCCAATCCCTAAACCCTCAATATAATGAAAGTGATAAATTATATAATTTAAGTATAAATTAATATTAATAGTACTATTAATATAAGTGTTTTTGTAAAGGGATAAGGTACATTTAAGCCCTCGTGCACCGAGGCTCAAATATGCCCCTAATCCTTTTTTGGCTCAAATAAATTAGGATTTAGTCAAAAATAGCCTTTTTGGCCCCTCTCAGCCACATTGTATAAATGGCATTAATGTCAAGTTATGAAATGGCAGTTAACCTCTCCAAACGGCACCTAATAGCAGATTCAAAGGTAAAACAAAATTGTTCATGTTCTAAAAAAAAGATTAGAGAAAAGCCTTACGATGCTCTAAACCAATAACCTTATATCGTTATTGCCTTCTAAAATCTAAGTAGCCACTGAACTATAAAAACAAGATTCAATAGCCATCAACAAAACGCTGAAAAAGATTCATAGCAGAATCTATTTCCATTACACAATCTACTGCATTTATGATACTCCCTCTTAATCTTCGCCCATCTGCTGAAGGAGTTGGGAATCTTTATGAACAAATCTTTTGATTGTGTGGCTCCTAGACTCTCTGTATATATCTTTACAATCCTTAAGGTTAGCATCACATGTCAAAAGAACCCATTCATTATCATTATCCAAATACTTGAGATCAGTTCCACAGATATCATGTTTGCCAAAATGCTTTACAAGCTCCGGTAGCAAGTCCTTGAAAATTCCAATTCGGTTGCAAGTTGAACCTGACTTTGTCTTCTCTATAATTAGCTTTTAACTCTAAAGGTGTCATTAACTCATAAACTCCAATCACTGACTTTTGGAAAATGGGGCAGAGTATCAACACTTGGATGATGAGATTATATTTTATGGCTTTAGGATCTTGCAGCAAGTGGTTTGGATTCCTCACGACACAAAGCGTGTAATTCTGCATCACTATGTGTTCTCTTGAGCTCGACACCAAGTCTTCAATTGTTATGTATTCTTTGGAATAAGAGGTACTTGATCCAGAGCTCTGACTACAAGAAGAGGATGGGGATTTTTAACAAATCATCTGAACATCTGAAGGCTTTAACCATGCATTTGATTTCATCTAGTAAAGGGAACAAGTTCGCCATAGAATTAACTCACTGATGACTTTAGTGGTGGTGCTCCATCCATTCATACCAGATCAGTAGTCACAAAAATCATAATGAACAAAAAGCATAGAATTTGAAACCTGTAGAAGAGAAACAAATTAAATTGCTAAGAAGATTTCTTGATGATCATTATTAAGAGCAAATATAGTAACTTTCACCACTCATCAGTAACTAAGACATTTTTTTAGGAAAGTGACTAAGACATTTTAATAAACAAATAAGATTAAATGTTATGATCCAGTGCATGGAAATGTAAGATTACAAATATACCTGTTTCAAGAACTCTTAGTCTGTTTTCAAGTACCCAGCTTTAATAGCTTGATCAGTAGATGCATTTCCTTTACAATTCACCATCATTTTAACAATATTATCATGCAAATTCTCTGCAACAAACTCCGTAACCTTATTTCCTCCATGACAATCATAAACGCCAAAGAAACCCTACAAATCAATCACCATCACCAAGAAAAAATTAGAAGCATTTCAGTAAAAAAAAAAAAATAAAACCATCAAGAAACAAATAATGCTTTCTAAAGAGATTAGATTACTTTGTTTGAAATGCCATTTAAAAAAGAAACGATCTTGTGGGTATCTTCCATAAACTTCTTCTTGCCTTTAATAGAAGAAACAACAATTCCAGTGTTCCCATTTTTAACGGTAAAGTCTTCGAATGTAAGCTTATCAACCTAGATTTCTCATAACACATTTGGGATTTCAATCTTGGGTGGTCTTTTTCTTTTCAAAGAACAAGAAACAACTATAGAAAAAGGAAATTCTGAGGTGGGTTTGGTCTCCATTTTTTTTTACTGAAATAATAGATAAACAAAGTAGAGAGAGTAGTAATGTAATGGCTATAAAAGGAAAAAATGAAAGAGAAAAGGCGGAAAGAGTGATAGTGGAAAGTTAATAGAAAGATAACAACAAAATTAAACAAAAACAGAAGAAGAGAAATAAAAAGTCAAAGGTATAATGACACGTCACCATCAACGTTAACAAAGATTAAAGTTGTTTGTACAATGTGACTGAGAGGGGCAAAAAAAGCTATTTTTTACAAAACCCTAATTTATTTGAGCTAAAAAAAATCAGGGGCATATTTTATACTCGGTGCAAACATGGAGGGCTTAAATGAACCTTATCCCTTTTATAAAATAATACTATATTACAATAATTTATTATTAGGTAAATATAGTATTGATTCAAAATTATTATAAATAAATCAAATTTAATTTTTTTTATCACTAAAAACTACAAACATTGAATTATGTATTTTAATTGTTAAATAATTAATATAAGTGTAACACAAAATTGTGTTGAAACTATATATTATAAGTTTAATTAGAGTTATATATGTATATTTTAAAAATTAAAACTATATTATGAATATTTTTGTAATAATTATGTTCTATTTGTTAATATTGGGTCTGCTAATTTGATATTTGAAACTAAAATAATATCGTTTTAATGATTTGAAATAAAAATTTCACTCATCAGTCAAATTATTTTAACTCACAAAAAATAATTATTAAATTAGTAAATAGCATTTTAGAATATTATAATATAATTTATGTTCAAAAATTCATATTCACCTTCAATAATAAAATTGTAATATAATGTACATTTTTAATAGCTATGGTGTTGTTATCGTTAATATTTTATGATATATATTATTTGTATAAATTTTTTCTTAAAGATATAATAATTGTATGATATTTTAGAGTGTGTTATAAAATTCTTATGGCAAAAATAACGATAAATAAAACTATAAAAAATTATTTAATTTGATGATAAAATTATGAAATAGTTTGTAGTTTAAAAATTTAATTTAAATTATATCTTTATTTATTTAATTTAGAGAAGAACCGATCTTCAAATTGAATATTTTAATTTCCAAACTAATCCAAATTGAAAATTGGAACAATTTTGAAACTTTAATTTTTAAATTTCTCATATTTTAGAGCAATCCGTAGAGTTAAAATAGAAATCCTAAACCCTAAGATATAAAGGCACCTAAATGTATTCAGATGCCTTAGGGCTTTAATAAATGTTGTTTTAATGTTCCAAAAAAAAGACACTTAAATGTTAAAATTGTTATAACGCCAGAGAAGACCAGTAGCCGCCCCACTTTAAGCCTTAATAACCTTTCTTCAAAAAAAAAACCCTCAACAACCTAATGTGATTTAGTTTTTTTAAAAGCCAACCAGCCGCCGCACTCCTACTTTTATCTCTTTCGTTCCTCTCTTTCAATAGAAGATTTTATCTCTTTCAGTCCTCTCGCCCCTACTCATCTTCATATCCAACAACAGATGACATGTAGAAAAGGAATTAATAAAACTGACTTGGAAATATCCTAAATATGACATTTAAGGCTACTAAAAATTATTTTGGTAAACTAAAACAATTTAAATGGAAATTAAGAAATTTCCACCAAAACACTTCCGGGATTTTTATCTCAAAAGTCGTGAGGAATCAGACATAGCTCCAGTTACCGAAATTAATCCTCATAATTTATACTGTTTACTAAAAATGATTTCACAATTTCTGGGCTGGTCACTATTCCTTGCCGAAGTCACTATTCCTAATCGAAAATCACTATTCATTGCGGAATCACTATTCATCACCAAAATCATTGTTCATTACCAAAAACATAACATCAGATAAAATCAAATATATCAAAATTTTCCTAACAACTAATAGAACACAAAATAGTTTCAAACAACCCAAAATACTCACTGAACAATTAAATTTAAAAATAAACCAAAATTATCTAAAAATATTCGCCAAATATTCTATGAATGTAGATCGGACGCGTGGTTGGTGGCTACAAACTCCTAGTAATGTGAGGAACGCAAAGGAACCAACCTTATTGCCTAAAACCCGTCGAAACAGTGCATATCTGAGAAATAATGCCGACTGTACTTTTTAAATTTTTGGGAATTTTTAGATGGTTTCTCACAAAATAAAAGCTAGGGAAAGGTAGAAGAGGATGAGAAGAAGATATGATTCAAATTTGGTGTCAATCAGAGGTCATTTGGGTGGTTAACAAAGAAGAGAAAGAAAAGAAAAATATAGAGACTAAACTGGATATTTTACATAAAACTTTATTTCCTTTTGTAGCCTCCAACGCGCACATCAATTTATATAAAAATTTCACCGTTCACTTTATATATATATATATTATTAATAAAGATAGCAATAGTAATAATAAAATAATACTAATGTTAATATCAATAATAATTATAATAGTAAAAATAATAATAGTAATAATAAAATATTAATAATGTCAATATCAATAATAATATTAATAACCACACAAATTCGAATTATTACAGAATCAAATCAAGCTTAAAGAGAAAAAGTTTTAGATAAGTCTTCAAAGTTTTCAGATCATTAAATAACACTTAGTTTGGAGTTTTCTAGCTCAAGATATTATCAAATTACAAAAACTGAAAAATCAAGCACTTAGAACCTGAAATTTGCATCTTACAAACCTAACTTAAATTAACCAAAACTTTTAAAATAGTTACCAAATGAATTACTAGAGCCTTAGAGATGATGAATATAGCCTGAAAAAGTGATTTGGATCATCAAATTTCATTTGAACAATCAGCACCAACTAGTAGGTTTATATTTTCTTTCTTTCCCCTCGTTTTCTCTTCTAGTAGACCCAATATTTTTTAAACGAAATGAGATACCAACCATCCACCTCGGGCTACGTGAGACGGGGTGTGACACTTTGACTAGTGAAACTAGAATTTTGTGCTAATTCTAACTAATGGTTTGTCCTATCTTATTTCTATTTTGGTGTATATCCCCATGGTTGTTTATAATGGAAATGATGAAAATATTATTTACTTATTATATACAAAATTCAAATATTGTCAGTGCTTTAGTTGGTTTAGGGATTAGGGTCTAGGGGTTAGACTTTTTTCACTTAAAGGATTTTGATATTTTTCATGTCATTTAAAGGTGTGTGGTTTAATTTTACTTGTATTAGAGTAACTTACTCAGTAATATTATTAAAAATATAGGATATAATATTCAAATAACATGAAATTTTTATATTGGTCCTATTTTTCCGGACATACATCTGGTTTGCCCCATTAACATCTCAAAGCTCATTACTGGATGTCCAGTAACTTAACAATCCTGCTTATTAACTGCATGGCATCAACTAATTAAAATTTTAGCAAGTCATACAACGAACAACATATGGCTTCGTTACTAGGATTACAAACTGATGCATTACTTAAAGCCACCTCTATCCTTTTTTTTCATTCGAAGGCAGGAGCAATTATTAATTAGATTATTATTGAAATAGCCCTAACGATCAGCGTACCAGCCGACATCCTTATCTATTTTTTTTCTTTTTTCTTGTGTTTGAAGAAATAGCACTTATCTATTTATTCTTCAAACACAAGAAAAAAGAAAAAAAATAAAAACCAAACTTTCTCAAAATCTGCTATGCGTCAGTTCAATACGAGCTCTCCTTTCTTCAGCCTAATAATAAAATATAAACCTCATCACTTAATCATCCTAGTAAGAGTTTTTCTCAACAACTAAGTTTGAAGGTCAATAAGAATTTCCTCATATATTTAACAAGATACATATAAACAGATTAATAACGTCAAGTGGTTGTTAGTCTTTTTCCAGAAGTTCACACTATAAGAGTTGAATTTAATCTCAAAAGGAAACTGTAATTATATTTTTTTTAATACTTTTCTAAATATTAATTTAAAGCAAGATGCCTTAGTGTTATTACTTTCATTGCTCATTTTACTTGACAGAAATTAAGGTTTACCAATGTTTATAATCAAACCACACTATCAACATATGAATTGTGCCACCTATTAATCTCATTTTTCTGTATGGTTGACAGGTTGCCTGTGACATCCATTATATTGGTCCTGCAAGCAAGGAATAAAGAAACAAACGAAAACGCCTCAAAATTCAATTTGTAACTTTAAGAATAGATCTAAACAAATCAAAATCAATTTAATCCTCAAGAATAAGTACTCAAACATATCCGGATAATTTTAGCAATTACTCATTATGTATTCAAAATCTCCAATAATGTATAATATTCATACTCTTGAAAATAAAAGGTCCAGATACTGTTCTTCCACAAATTGCTCCTACTTGCAAAACATAAGTAAAGTTGACATGAAAGAAACTAAAAAATGTTATGTAGATTGATAGTATGTCAATAGAGAACATCCACAAGAACTCTAAAATTTGCTTAATTATTTAACCTCTAGGACAGGAGCACTTGGAAGATTGATTAATCGCTCAAAATTGACTCTACTTAATCACTTATGTTATTGAATCCAGTTCTAAGTCCTAAAGCATTTTCTGAATGTGTCGATTGAAAGAATCTAGTATTCTGAGGCAAATGTATGGTTTTGTAGTCATGAGTACATTTATTTGTGAAATACATTTATTTAAGTCCAGAAAACTAAGAAAATACAGAAAGGTGGCCTTTATATATGCTTTTGGAAGTTAAAATGAGTAAATCAGTTAATATAGAACAATTGTTAAGTGAATTCCCAAGACTCCAAGGTTAGATCTTTCTTTAAAATCTACTGAAGGAGGTAGACTCCTTCCACACCTGTTTCCAATCTAAACTTCTACAATGGCACTTATCCTCACTTTCTTCCTAGGCTCTGCTCAGAAAGGAAAATATTTGAAAATGCCAAAAAGAAAGACAGGAAGAGAAGAGACACAAAAGACTCGAATATTAATGAATGTCCAAATAGATCTATAAAATTTGGACTTCTAAAGAAGAAACTCATGCAAATAGAATGAGAGTCTTAAAGTAGATCTCATACATCAAATGCCCAACAGTCAAAAAGCTCTTGAATTCAACTCTTGCAAACTTAAAAAACAAAGCACTGATGCTCCATGTAATCTTGTTGACATACTAACATCACATTCAGCTAATTACTGGGGAGATCAGTAGTTAAATTCATAATTAAGAATAGAGAAGACATTTTCTTAGATTTAGTAACCAACAGTTGCTCTCTCTAGCTTATGCCATCATCTTATGCGTGCTAACATATATGTACAATTTTTTTGATCCCTATGATTTCACCTTCTAGCAACTAATCCTTTAGATTTTTTGCAATATTTAAATACTTGTATTTTATATTTTTAACATTTTATTACTCTATCAATTAATATCATCATTATTTTATGAGACAAAAGTATTATAATATTAAATTTCAATGACAAATTTATTTTATATATGATTTATGATCAATATAACTAATTGGTTATTTTTAAAAAAATATTATAAATTAATTTTCAAAATTATTTCTTTTAATTCACAATAAAATTAAAAATACATTTAAATTTGATTGATAAGTTCATTGCAATTAGTTAAATGTTGTTGTTTTGAACAATATTATTTAGAAGGGTACTAAAATATAAGAAATATAAACTAGAGGTACTTAAATATCACAAAAAATGAAAAATCACATGACCATTGTTGTCAAAAGGTCAACCCACAAGGATTAAAATTGCACTTATCCCTACCAATTTTCTGCAAAGTTTTGTTGTTACTCTCATATCAAATAGAGAAGTTGAATACATAAGCTCCTCATATTAAATCCATTCAGTCCATGTTAAAACTCTGCAAGGCACCCACTTTAAGAACTAATGTAAAATTCTTCTGCTAGTAGAGAAACTTATAATTGAAAGATATAGGGTGGAAGCCTTAAATAATTCAAAAAAAAATGTACTTGTACTTCAAGGCCTAATGACTTAAACTCATCCAGCCAACATCAGAGTTCAAACTAATACTTCATGCAAAACCAACTAATCATTGGCATCAAGAGGAAATTACGAGCATTCAAGTTAAGAAGAATGCTATAACAGTTTAGTCATCTATATCTACGCACCCACCCTCTCCTTATCCTTGAACTAGCCAGGAAGCCCTTTGTGCACGTGGCGATTTGTTATTCTTAGTAAGAAGTGCTAACAGAAATGAAGAGAAAAAGCACAAGAACTTGGCAAAACTAATCCTAAGAAATACCCAAACAATCACGAGTCCCCTGTAATCTATTCTTAGCTAATGTGTTGGACAAGCCCACACAGTAATTTAGAGCATATTAATAAAAATGAGAAAATGAACATGTCATGGCAAAGTAAATTACAACAACAAAAGCCACCCAGTCAAGCATAAATATGAGATGAAACCCATGCAGTCAACCAAAAAGAGCACACGCTGAGCTGCTCATCAAATCAATACATTAGATAAAAATTGGTAAAGAATGGATAATATAAGTTGCATCTCAACTTTTCAAAAGTTAAGAAGATAATGACAAAAGATGCATACCTCTATTTGTTTATGCTGAGAAGTTATGACCTGGATGTTGAAGAATGATAAAAAATTAAAAGAAGGGTGTTATCTCACATTAAAAAGAAGAGAAGGAATGAGGGAGGGAGTTGGTTATAAATTAAACTCTTTGCTTTCTTTATTAAGTGTGTCATCACCACTTATATTTGGTGTATCATTGAAAGCTATTAGCTATACTAGTGAAAAATTTAAGGAAAATTCTTTTGGATGTACTTGAGCTTTTGAATATGTGTGAGAGTTAAATATTTTATAGTGTGGTTGTAATAAATTTTCACATAGTGAATATTTTTCTCTTGGTTGTCTTTTGACAATGCTCATGGTTTTTCTCCATTTTGGAGTTTTCCACGTTAAATATTATATGTTTCTCTCTTTTATATTTCAAGTATTTTTGTTCAAGTTGTGATCTAAAGGGGTAAAGATATTTGTTAGATTATAAGAGATCTATTTTCCCCAACAAATGAAATCAAAGACAATGGTTCGATAAGAGCTTGAAGGCAACATAGGAATTTCTTTAAATTCTAAGTATGCTCTGTGGTTGCGGCTTTGTCTGAACTTCCACATCAGAAAAGATTTTTTAGAAATTGTTGTGATCCAACTAAAGATCCTTTAAATATGGTATTGTATTTATTGAGTGTGGTATTATATAAATAAGTGCAGCCAAGAAAGTTTTGTCACAAAGGCTATAATCGCTTAAGGAGGTTGGAACTTAAGTGGTACTATTTGTGCCCCCCCAATTTTTCCTAGAAACTTTCTTAGTGCATTTTGTAGACACAATTGTTCACTCATTATTCATGTGAGAGGTCATTGTAGCAGGAAATATTGTTCAAGTATACGGAGGTACTGTGCATTATTGAGCAAAAATGAGCTCAAGATTTGATATTGAAAAATTTGATAGGAGAATTAATTTTAGGTTATGGCAAGTACAAGTCAAGGATATACTAATCTAGTTTGGATTGTATAAGGCTTTGAGAGGAAAGCCAGCTTCTTTGTTCAAAGGAAAGGAGCCAGTTAAATCTGATGACGGCGGTAAAGACACAGGAAAATCCAAGATGAGTGAAGAAAAATGGGAGGAGCTAAACATGAGAGCAACAAGTCAGATTCGTCTCTGTCTAGCCAAAAATATTCTTGCTAATGTTGCTAGATGGTCATCAACAAAGGAGCTTTGGGAAGAAAATGTATCAGGCTAAAAGTCTTTAAAATAAGTTATATTTGAAGGAGCAATTTTACAAATTGCAAATGGAAGAAGGTACAAAAATTTATGACCATCTTAGTGCACTCAATGGGATTGTTTCTCAACTGGAATCTATTGGAGTGAAAATTGATGATGAAGATAAAGTGTTGAGGCTTATCTGGTCTCTTCTACCTTCCTATGAACACATGCAAACTGTTTTAATGTACAAGAAAGAGAATGTGAATTTTTCAGAAGTGACAAATAAGCTAATTTCTGAAGAAAGAAGGTTGAAAAATGGAGAAAATAAGTCTTCTAATAGTACAGCATTGTTGGTTTGTGAAAATGGGAAGAAAAAGAATGGCTCTAAAAGGAAAATTATCTGCTAGGGATGTGGGCAACCTGGACATGTATAGAAGGATTGTAATCATGGTGGAGCTGATTCGGCTAATGGCTCCAAAAGTAATGCTACTTCTATGGTCGTCTTTGAAAAAGAAGATGGTGAACTTTCTATATGAGAAAAGATATATATCCTCATAGCATGATAGTTGCCATGGAAAAGGATGTATGATAAGTAGCATATCCACAGTTTGCACATGAGCATTAGTTGACAGTTGATGCAAGGTGTGTGGTGGAATTGATGTCGATGGCTAATAAACTTCCTCGAAAGTCAACATTGGAAGTTGCACTATAACTTATTGGCAGTTTTTTTGACATAAACTAGCCGAGGTGAAAATTCTTAGAGTTGATGAATTCTAAATGTGTATACTCTTATGGTGAAGTATGACAATTCTTGTTTTTTAGAATTGTGACTATTTTAACTGATGGTGTTACATGAGGTAACTATTGTTTTTTAATTTTTAATCATGGTGGGGATTGTTGAAGAATGATAAAAAAATAAAAAAAAGGGCGTTATCCCACATGGAAAAGAAGAGAAGGAAGGCGGGAGGGAATTGGTTATAAATTAAACACTTTGTGTGTCAATCACCACTTGTATTTGGTGTACCATTGAAAGCTATTAGCTATACTAATAGAGAATTTAAGAAAAATTCTCTTGGGTGTACTTGAGCTTTTGGGTATGTGTGAGAGTTAAATATTTTGTAGTGTGATTGTAATAATTTTTCACATAGTGAAATTTTTTTTCTTGGTTATCTTTTGACAACGCTTGTGGTTTTCAAGTATTTTTGTTCAAGTTGTGATCTAAAGGGTGAAGGTATTTGTTAGATTGTAAGATATCTATTTTCCCCAACACTAGAAATTTTGGAAGCCAGCATAGATCATTAGCCAAGTAAAGAACTTAAATACAGGCGATATGACTAAATAGATATACAATAGAGCACTTTAAAGATGATGCTAAGTAAAAAGGAGATATTTAATTAAGACATCTAATAGTATTATCAAATGGCAGAAGCCCCATATTTGTTTTATGAATTTTAGAATATTTCACGTATGTTTTTTTCTTGGCATAAGAGAGTGATGCTGAATTATGCAATGATGTGAAAATATATAAAGCTTAAAAAAAAGCTCAGTGTCTTCTCTTTTAATATCACAATATTCATTGTTGTAGGCAACTTTATTGACCTCCAAACTCCATAACGGATAGGTGAGTAAAAATGTGGTGAGTTATGAGAAATAGTGAAAAGTAATTGCAACTAATAAAGAGAATGAAGAAGATGCAATGCACGATAAGATAAAGAAAAGGAAAGGAAGAAAGTACCATTATATAAAAGCAGTCAAGATGAAAAATACCTTTGAAAGAACTAGACTTCAACCCAGTATGTTGTAGCAGTAGATGACAATTTCTCCTCATTATCACTTCGAATAATAGAATGACAAAGAAGATCCCAAAGACCACAATATGGTTTATCCTTTCTACATTTTTCTTATTTTGCACAAGCAAAACCTAAGCTATACCTGCCTTTTGTCAAGAACTTACCATATGAATTCAATTTTTGTACCACCATTAGAAATAGATGTAGATGGCTCACTACTATCGTACAAGAACCGTTAACACCTACTAGCTTATTCATAAGTTGAGGAGATTACTTGTCATGTTCCAGATTTAAGTTTCAGATCTTGCGCCTATGCTGCATGTCAAAAATTGATTTTGATGTGTTTCATTATTTGAAAGGATGCGCTTTATTATCCTTGCATAAGTCCTAAACCTCTAATTTCTTTAAGAAGCAGCAGAAACAGGTTCATTTCCTGATTGTTGCAAGATTCCTTAAGACACCTTTAAAAAAAATACATCACTGCTTGCATTAGAAAAGACATGACCAAATTTTGTAAAAGTAATAAGAATTGTTTATGATATGAGTTTAAAGGGTGCAAAAGTGTGTGGATCTCACTAACATAGCAGATATATGTAGCAGCAAGTGCAGGAACTAGGAGAATTGATTAGTGAATTATACATATTCCTGCACAAGTCAAAAATAATAATAAGATTTTTTTTTTTTTTAGACAATTTAACAGGAACTGGAAAAATACTCTGCAGTGCGGGCTTGACTGAATTTTCCTATCCTGCTACATGGAAAAGAAGAAAACACAATGCAACACACCTGGTTTCCACCCTGAGCAGCTTGTTTCGGACAAACAAATTCTATCGGGGTGTAGTAATAGGACGTTTTCTTGCAGCATCTGAGAGAGTGTCAATTGGAACAGAAATATTTATGTTATGAGACGAAATTTCCATGACTTGACCAAATATATCCGGGTGGTTAGAAATGCTAAAATAATCTAATACATTAGCACGTGTACGGTGTGTTATGCTTTTTGTTTCCAATTGGATTTCGGAAATAGAGAGATATTTGTAGACCGATTTTGTCAGTAATTTTAAAAAGTAATCTGGACTTGGTTACAGAAACAAATGTAATTAAGAAACAAGGCAGCAACTAATATAAGAAAGTGTAACCTTCAACGATTTGGCAAGGTATTTTAATCTCCTTCAATGGCAATAATTGTATAACATAATATCAAATATCAAATATAAAGCTAAAAATTAGTACCAATTCAATGGATAAAGGTTGTCGAAGCTTCTCCAGCAGTAACGTAGGGTTTAGAACGCATAATATCATCCTGTTCTTTGTTAATTGGTTTGTCTTGAGAAATGGATTCTTCCATTTCAATAATACGACTGTACTTTTTGCCAAGTGCTCTTAGGCGTTTGTTGATCAAGTCCTGTTGCTTTTAAGGAACCTGTGGCCATCACTTTTCACTTTGAATGATCGGAAAAAAATCCTCCACCGGATGGGGCGGTGGTGATGGCGATGGAGGTGAGGTGAGGATGTTGAGGGGTTTTCGTCTTTAGATAAAAGAGAAGACGGAGCATAGCGAGATGTGGAGTGAAAAAAAATAAAAAAAAAAGCAAGAACGCTGTGAATAAGCAACCCTGATTTTTTTTTTTTTTTCATAAATTCGTTTCTTCAATTTTCAGTTCAAATTACGCTTTCCCGCAAAAAACTTTCCCACTTGCATAAATTTTAAATTTTAGGTAAATTTATAGAATTAAATATTTTATTTCTTTATTTACAGTCAATTATCTTACTTTTTATATAAATTATAAGAGTGTCAATTTTAATTTTGTGTGCCTTATTTTTAATTTTATTTTCAAAAATATCCATTTTATTTTATTTTTATTCTTTTTTATTTTTTTAGTTTT
>CATIWM010402120.1:0-12521 GCA_949671775.1 Mallotus repandus
ATATTCTGTTTCTTCTACAAGTTAGAGTTGATGGTAATAAATGATGTTAACACTTAAAAATAAAATAAATAAATCCCCTCAAGGTTAAGTCCAACCTAGGGCGGATGCATCCAGGGGCGACTACAACCTAAGGCGGATGCATCCAGGAGCGACTGAGCGACTATCTCCTCCATTAAACTTCCTTTAAAAAAAAAAAAAAAGAATCTTAGCATGCTTATAGTTGGCCGCGGCGGCAATGGGAGTGATAGCCATCTAACCATTTCCAAGTTCCTTGATGTATATTCCTTCCGTAATAAGATTTTTCATTTTTCCCGTTTCTTCTACAAGTTAGAGTCGCTACTAATAAATGATGTCAACACTTAATAATAAATAAATATATAAATCCCCAAGCTTAAGTCCAACCTAAGGCGCATGCATACAGGGGCGACTATCTCCTCCATTATTCTTTTTTTTTTTAATAAATCCGTCAGCATGTTAGTGGGATGCCGCGACGGCAGCGGCAGTGCCATCTAAGCTTTTTTTTTTTTTTTTCATTTTCCTCTACAAGTTAGAGGGTGAAACTTCCACGAATATAGGGTTGTCATCTGTTCTAGGGCAACTTTGGGGACTTTATCAAGGGCTCAGCCTTGCATGGGATCATGGTTTCAAGAAAGTAATAATGGAAGTTGACAGCCAAGCAGCGGTTCAATTGGTCAATACTCCTTATAAAGTCAGAAATGCTCATTCTTCTTTGGTCAGGAAAATTATGTTGTTAATGAACAGATGTTGGTCTGTTCTAGTCAGATGTGTGTTTGGAGAGGCTAATTTTGCAGCAGACTTTCTACCTTCAATCGCTGGTTCAACATGTCCGGCGTGTCACAAATTACAAGGTCTACCAGCAGGGCTTCAAGAACGGCTATTGCATGAAGTAGCTTATTTCAGATTCTCTGCCAGCTAGTTTTAGGCTAATGCCTTATGCCTCTGTTTCTAACAAAAATTAAATAAATAAATCCTCAACGTCAAGTGCAACTTATGACCTTGTCATCACTATTATTATTTAATTTTATAAAATTTTTAAAAATAATAAAAGTATTATAAACATTTGTATTTATACAAATACCATTAGAATCGTTAGATTACTACTAATTTAATTACAACTATTGATATATTTCATAGGTATCTCTACACAAAAATGATCAATGGTTATAATTAAATAAAAATGAATCCAACAACTCTAATTTCATTTGTATAGATGCAAATGTGTGCACCATAGCAAGAGTCTATACTCTAACATAGGTAGTATTATCTATTCTCAAACTTTATCAATGGCCAAATGCATAGTTTCATCCCTGAACTTTACTTAATTAACCTCTAACACTCCTCAATGTTTACTATATTCTATTCAACTTTTAAACTTTTATTTTGAACCTATTTAACCCCCTATAATATATAAAATTGAATATTTTATAAAATTAATGTTATATGAATATAAGAGAAACTTATATAAACTAAAATAATGTTTAATAAAAGAGATAATATAATTAAAAAAAAAAAATTTCTAACTTTTTTATATTAGTTTTAATTCTATTTATAATGACTTGGAGCTAATTTTAGCATTTTATGTATTTCAAATCATTTGAAATTAAATTTCTATTTGTTTTGATATTTTATGAGTTAAATAGAATAAAAAAAGTACAAATTGAAAGGTGCAAAAGACTTAAAATAAAAGTTTAAAAGTTGAGGAGTGTCAGATGTTAATCGTATAAAGTTCGTGGGTGAAAATATGCATTCAACCAAATTGCCATTGCTATATTAGGAATTTATGTCTTTTAAAATGAAATTGATAACCTTCATTTTTAGGTGGAAATATGATAGTTTTGGTAAAAATATTTTTTTGAAACATATTATTTTAATATTAATATTTATGCATATATATATTTATTCTTATTAAGAAATCATAACTTTCGAAATATATTCTATTGTATTATATACAAATTTCTAAAACTAAAATCAATTAATTTTTAATTTAAAATTAAAACTATTAACTAAATAACAAATATTCACTAAAAACTAAATGAAATTGAATTTTTTTAAAACATTTTATCATATTTAATATTTGTATATAACAACTGTTCTTTTTGTTATGACAAATTACTTTCTTAAATATTTTATAAGAATATTTTGCCAAGTATCACCTTTGCTCCTTGTTAGCCTATCTCTTTGTGACTTATCTTTTTTTTTTTTGATAAAAAGATATTATTTTATTGAATGTTAATCAAATATTAATCAAAGAGGGGAAAACCACTTGTGTTAATAAAACAAGTGATGAAAAAACCCCTCCCTAGGACTAAGAAGAATACAACCAGAGAATAAAGAGTAAGAGCAATAAACAAATCGCCAAACAAAGCTAAAAGAAAACTCAGTTGGACCAATGATGAATACCGAAGGAACTACTAGCTAAATCAGCTGCTGAATAGTGGAAACCAGGAGTGGAAGCTTTTAACCATTCTGAAACTCGTAAGAACACCACCTTCTCAAGCTGAAAGAAAGAGGGAGATGAAGAGTTGAAAACGATATTGTTGCGATGAATCCATAAAGACTAACTTATAGCAAAGAAGAGAGTTGTCCAAAATTTCCTTTGAAATGTACCAGAAGTCAGACCGCACCGTTGCTGATAATGAAGAATAAACTGACTTGGCATGACATAGGAAAGTCCCCACTAACGTAAAAAATAGGTCCATATCTTCATAGCGAAAGGACAAAACAGAAGAAGATGATCAATAAACTCACTAAAGGAGCCACAAAGAGGACAACGATTAAGAGAAATGGGACAAAAGATTGATCATAAACAAGCGGTCCCGAGTTGGCAGACAATTGATCATAGCAAACCAAGCGAAAAGCTCTACTTTAGTTGGGACGAAATTCAACCAAATCTTCGGTAAAATAAGTGAATCAACAGAGTTGAAGTGTTGTAAGAAGAGCTTGTACAGGTTTTTAACTGAAAAGAAATGACTAGAATTTGCAGACCAAAGAAGCCAATCTCTAATGTCTGAAAGGATATGCACTTGCCTAATAGAATCAAAAAGTGAATCAAGAAGAAGTTCAGATGGCGTTAGATCTCTCTTCCAAGAGAAACGCCAAGACCAAATGCCCGTTGTACAGAAACCCATATCAGAAATAAAACCATAAGGAGTCGAAAAAAGCTTGAAGAGGTCTGGAAAAAGAGAACATAGAGTGGAAGGACCACACCACTTATCCGTCCAAAATAAATAAGAAGAACCATCACCAGCTTAAACCGAAAGCTATCCAAAATAATAGCAGCAGCTGGAGAATTATCAAAGAAAATAGAGGTAATCGATCACCAAACAAAGGAAGAATGACGAATTGAGGTAATAAAGGCAGCATCAGCTCGAGCAATACTGTACTTACTCTTAATCACTGCACTCCAAAGCGAATCATCATCATCCTGAAGATGCCAAAACAATTTAAAGAGTAAAGCCTTATTATGAAGATGAAAATCAATAATTCCCAAGCCACCAGACGATCGAGGCTGGGAAATACTTTGCCAATTGACACGACTCCATCTTCGAGAAGTGGAACCTCCGCTCCAAAAGAAATCAGAAATATGACGGTTCAAGTTTGTAACCACCACAGCTGGAACTTTAAAAATAGAGAGATAGTAAATAGGCATTGAAGCAATACTTGACTTGATCAAAGCTAAGCGTCCAGCTTGGGAAAGAACTCGCCCTTTCCAAAAAGAGAGCTTCTTTTTTACCTTTTCGACAACAGGAACCCAAGTAGAAGAAAGTTTGGGAGACACACCTAAAGGCAAACCGAGATAGATAACTGGAAGGCTTGCGGATAAGCAGAAAATGCGAGAAGCTATAATTTGAACCAAAGACTGAGGCAAGCAAATACCAATAAGCTTACTCTTATGGAAATTGACATTTAATCCTGAAACAAGAGCAAAACACGAAGCATGTAGGAAACATGAATAACTGAGCTTGGGTAATCATCCAAAAAGAAAACCGTGTCATCTGTAAACTGTAAATGCGAGATCATAGGACCAAAGTGAGAAAGGTTGATGCCATTAACGAAACTATAAGCAGTCATACGACTAATTAATAGAGACAAAGGCTCGACGGCAAGAATAAAAAGGAGTGGTGAGAACGGGCAGCCTTGACACACGCCATTAGAAGAAGAAAAAGTAGCAGAGGGGGTACCATTTAATAAGATTGATGCGCGATAGAGAGGCATTCACCAATCCACCCACACCATTTTGAACCAAAACCCATTTGATGTAGAACTTGAAGTAAGAAGTTCCATTTAAGAGAATCGAATGCCTTTTTAAAGCTGATCTTGAACATGAAGCACACAGTTTTAGTTTTATGGCATGTATTGATGGCTTCATTAACAAGAAAGTAATTGTCTAAAATTTAGCATCCAGAAATAAAAGCCATCCGAGATTTTCCAGCAAGACAATCTAAAACTCCTTTCAAACGATTTGCCAATAATTTGGCAATGATTTTATAAATGCCATGAATGAGGGAAATGGAGCGGAAATCATCCACTCACAAAGGATTTGCTTTCTTGGGAACAAGGGTGGGTTGCTTTCTCGCAAAGGATTTGCTTTATTGTTAGTATACGGTTCTAGTTGTATATTTAGTTTACACTTTTATCTCATGTAGTACACTTATATCTCATGTATTGTCTATAATCATTGTAATCTCTCTTTATCAAATATATACAAAACCTATAACATTCACATGGTATCAGAGATTAAAATCTGAATTTTTCTTTCAACCGATTTTTTTTTCTTGATGGCAACCAATGACAATCAACTCACTCTCCCTACCTCTACCCCTTCTGCCATAACCACTCATCACAGCTTCTCCAACAAGCTCAATCCCAAAAACTTCTTGACATGGAAAACGTAGTTCTTGCCCTTACTCAATTACCATTCTATGACTGGATTGATAGATGGCACTCTTCCCGCACCACCTTCCACCATTCCATCCACCACTAACCCTACTCAATCACTACCGAATCCTGAATATACTGCTTGGTTTCGAAAAGACCAACTTTTACTTTCAAGGCTGCTTTCCTCCCTTACTGAAGAGGTTTTTCCATACATCATTAGGTGCATTTGGATCAATTTCCTAGAATAGACAACTTCAATTACATATCCAACTTCAAGAACTTAAGAAAAATGATATGTCCATTTCTACTTATTTGCACAAAGCTAAAAGCTTGGCCGATGAACTTGCTTCGGCTGGTCGGGCTGTCTCCACCTCAGAGTTCAATGAGATTATTTATCATAACATAGGGTCTGAATTTCACCCTATTATCTAAGCTTTAACGATGAGACCTAATCTGATTTATTTTCAAGAATTACATAGCCATTTGATGGCTCATGAGATCCTTCTTGAGAGCTTCCATGAAATGCCTCAAGCTCATGTTGTTGTTCGCCCACCAATGCAAAGGACTGTCTCCTCCTTTTTGCCAACTCCATCTGCCCAACCATCTTTTAGGCCACCATAGCCCAACTTCTCAGCAAATTATCGACATTCACCAGTCCCTTGTCAAATATGCGATTTTCATAACTATACCGTAGATAGGTGTAGATGCAGATATCAAAGACAACTATAAAATTCTAGACCACAAGCACATCTAACCTGGACTGATGCTTCACAGGTTTCTCATTCACGTGCTCCACCATTTTTGGCGCATAATCACTCTTATCCAGCTGCTATCCTGACCTCCATGCCTCCCTACATCGGATGGACACTTGATACCGGTGCGAGTCACCACATGACACCGAATTCTGCTGCTCTCTATGATGTTTAACCATATCATGGATTGGATCAAATAAGGGTAAGGAATGGCCATGGTTTGCCCATAATCTCAAAAGGTAAAGCTTTATGTTCATTAGTTGGTAATTCTTCTTTGAAACTTGACAATGTTTTACATGTAACCGCTTTAACTAAAAATCTTTTATCTGTCCATAAATTTGCCATTGAGAACTCTGCCATTTTTGAATTTTGGCTTGTTAAGACCAGAAGACCAAGGAAATCCTGTTATGAGGGTCGAGTGAGGATGGCTTGTACTGTCTACCTCTACCTTTCAAATAAGCTTTTGTTAATGAATCTCCTTCATTTTATGATTGGCATGCACGTTTTGGGCATCCACATGCTCCTCGTGCGTCTTCAATAATTGCCAAAAATAAATTATTGTCTTCTAGTTCGTCTTCTAGGACCATTTGTTTTGCTTGTAAACTTGAAAAATTGGCTAGAATGCCTTTAGCTTTGGTTGAGTATACTAGTCAACAACCATTTGAAATTATTCATTCAAATGTTTGGGGTCCAACACCCATTTTATCAAATTTAGGATTTTCTTATTTTGTTATCTTCATAGATGATTTTACTCGTTTTACATGGATTTATTTCCTTAAAAATAAAAGTCAAGTGTTTTCTATGTTCAAAGAATTTGAGTCTTTAGTCTTTCTCCATTTAATTCTAAAATAAAGGCTTTTCATTCTGATTGGGGCGGTGAATACCAAAAATTAAATTCATATTTTAAGCAATAAGGAATTGTTCATCGTATTGCATGCCCCTATACACATGAACAAAAATGGAATTTCTGAACGCAAGATTAGACATATTGTTGACAATGGACTTACTTTACTAGCTCATGCTAGCATTCCATTCCATTTTTGGCCTTATGCATTTGAAACGAGTGTTCAATTGATTAATTATATGCCTAGTCGAGTTGTTCAAAATTCCACTCCTTATACTTTATTATACAAGTAAGATCCCAAATATCAGGAATTATGCATTTTTGGTTGTGCCGTTTATCCATGGTTAAGACCATATAACAAAAAAAAATTTTCTTTTCGCACTCAATAATGTGTCTATTTAGGCAATTCCACAACTCATCATGGTCATTTATGCTTAGAAATTGCCAAGGAAAAAATCTGTGTTGCTCGCCATATTTCTTTTGATGAAAATTGTTTCCATTCAAAAATAATTTTCAAGTGTTGTTCCTCATTGCCATTGTCCATTCCTACACCATGGTTGATAGTATCAACACTATCCTCCTTTGGCACTCAACTAGCAGGTTTGAGCCCTAACTCATCTCCATCTCTACCTCCCTCTTCTATTAATTCTAAACCACCTATCAATTCTACTTCTTATCAGCCTCCAACACCTACCACTTCTACTCCTTATCCAATTCCACCAACAACTCAAGCTCTTATCCCATTTTCTCCTTATACTATGAACCTATATCCCCTACTTCATCCATATTCTTCTCCAACGTCCTCATCAATCGAACTTGATTCCCTCTCCCAATCCAATACTTCCTCCTAATCCAAATTTAATCTTGTGGTTGATCTAAGTTTGTATGCAGCCCCATCAAACGTACCTTCCTGCACACATCATATGAGTCTACGTCCCACCACCATAAATAAATGACAATCTTACCTAGCTGTCTACACCTCACCCTAAATCAATTTTCTATAATAAGAACCTCGAACATTTTCTCAAGCATCAAAATACCAAGATTCGAACAAAGCTATGTCTTATTGCACTCCTAGCTAACTCTACCTGGACTTTGGTTCCAAGGCCTTTTAATGTTAAAATTGTAGGTTGCACGTGGATCTATCGAATTAAAAGACATTCTAATGGTAGCATAGATAGATACAAAGCACACCTTGTTGCTCAAGGATTCACTCAACAATCTGGTCTGGATCACAAAGATACCTTCAGTCCTGTCATAAAGGCCATAACCATTCGGACCATCCTTGCTCTTGCCACCATGTATCAATGGCCCATTTGACAATTGCATATATCAAATGCTTTTCTTTATGGGCATTTATCTGAAACAATATACATGACACAACGACCAGGTTTTGTTGATTCCTCTAATCCAGATCATGTTTGTCAATTAAAGAAGTCACTTTATAGTTTAAAGCAAGCACCACAGGCATGGTTTCAAAGGCTGATTTCCTACTTGCTTTCTTTACATTTTATTACTTCCAAAAGTGATCATTATTTGCTCATCTACCGTCAAGGAAGTGATGTTTTTTTTATTTTGGTTTATGTTGATGATCTTGTGGTTACTGGATCTAATATTCAGTTTGTTCTTTCAATGGTTACAATGTTGAAGACAGAGTTTCCCATTCGGGACCTTGGTGATTTGAACTATTTTCTTGTCCTAGAGGTGCATCGACAATCAAATGGGACTTTAATATCTCAACATAAGTATATTTGTGATTCATTAGATCGCACAGGCATGATGGACTCCAAAGCTTGTTTCACTCCTCTTGCCACAAAGCCACTATTGATGAAGAACCGAGATACTACTATTGAACAAGCCGAAGGTTATAGAAAATTTATGGGCACACTCCAATACATAACTATCACTTGACCTGACATTGCTTATAGTGTCAACAAACTGTGTCAATTCATGAATTCTCCAAGTTTGGCTCATTGGCAAGCTCTTAAGAGGTTGCTTCGGTTTTTACAAGGTACTTGGCATAGAGAACTATTTTTTGCTCAATATTTGACACTCACTCTTTCTTGTTATAGTGATAGTGATTAGGGTGGTGATGTGGATGACCGCCGCTCTACTAGTGGATATGGTGTTTTTCTTGGTAAGTCTTTAATCTCCTGGATGGCTAAGAAGCAACAAACCATTGCAAGGTCTTCAATTGAAAATGAATATAATGCCATTGCTCATGCTACTGCCGAATTACTATAGGTTTAGTCCCTCCTAGGTGAGCTTGGTTTTCCTTGTCCAAAAGCCATGCTACATTGTGACAATATTGGTGCAATCTATCTCACTTCCAACCCTATTTTTCATGCCCGTACCAAACATATTGGGTTGGATATTTCCACTTTGTACGTGAACAAGTTGCCAATGGTTCTCTTGATGTTCGGTTTGTCTCTTCTCACGATCAACTTACTGATTTATTTACCAAGTCCCTCTCCATCACTTGTTTTCAGTTTCTTTGCAATCAACTACCTCTTCATGATGGTCCTGGACTTGCGGACGGTGTTAGCCTATCTCTTTGTGACTTATCTTATTGTTAGTATACAGTTCTAGTTGTATATTTAGTTTACACTTCTATCTCATGTAGTACACGTATATCTCATGTATTGTCTATAATCATTGTAATCTCTCTTTATCAAATATATACAAAACCTACAAAGTTCACACTCCTACCCAATTTTCTTTAATTTTAATGTTATTTTAATATATCAATTATATTTCACAATTTGCATTCTAAAATAAAATGATTTAACAGTTACATTTTTAACTGATGTCTTCAATAAAAAAATCGGTTGCAAACATTAAAACTAACTAAACTTATAATTGCTTATGTCATTAGATAAGATAACTAAGAAAAAAAAATGAGACTCACTATTTTTAGTATTCCACATGTTAAATTAATTATTTAAAAGTTAACTATTTATTATTATCATTAATTTCCCAAAAGATGGTTATAATGATAAAAAAAATTAATTAAAAAATGAGAAAAAAAAGTTTGTGACTATTGTTAATAATTAAAATTTATGTCATTAAAAGATGTAATTGTTAAAATTGAAGTTCATTATTTCCAAATATCTCAAACACAAAATCAATATTAATTTATTGATTACATCTCCAAAATGTCATTCATGAAAAAAATGGTTACAGAAATTACAACTAGTTAAAAAATTATTTATATTACTAACAAAATAAAAGTTACAAAAATGGCACTAAACTTCAATCAATATCTTATAAAATTTTGAAATTAACTAAAATAGATAGAGAGAAAATTAAAATAGTAATTTTTGTCTCTATTTTTATCTTATATCATTAAACAGAAAATAAGGATTAAAAACCAAAATTACTATTGTCAATATTTCAATTACGAAAATAATCACTTAATAATTACATTTATAATTGATGATATTAATTAAGAATTTGGTTAGAAAATTAAAAATAATTTAAATTTATAATGTTACAAATAAAGAAAATAAAAATAATTTATATTTATATTGTTATAATTTAAAGAAAATAAAGGTTATAAAGATAAAGTTAATTAATATTAACGATTTAGTTATGAAATTATTGATTTAATTATTATCAATTAGTTAAATTTTATGTCAAAAAAAAAAGAATGGTTATAAAAATATAGGACATTATTAGTAATATTTAGTTACGCAACTAATAATTTAACAGTTATTTCTACAATTAATGTAATTAATAAAAATCAATTATAAGAATTTAAATTAATTTAAAATCGTAATGATTTATGTCATTAAAATAACAACTAACATTCATATACGTATAAAAATTTCATAGTAAAGAAACTAATTTATAAGTACACACTTTATAATATTTGAATATAAAGACACAAATATTTATATGGTTCATGAAACCTTTTTGCATTCAACCAAATTTTAAATAAGAAAATATTAGCCAATAATTTAATAAATAATTATATATCCGCCATAATTAACCACAACTTTATGGTGATGACTAAATGCATGTATTCCAAAAAACTTATATTACTTTGAAAAAATAAATAAGTTTCTATTATTATCGTTATATATACTGTAATAAATATGACATATTACTTGAAAACTTTGAAACATGAATAAGTTTCTATTAATATCGTTATATTTATCTTAAACTCAGATATACTAACTAAATTATCTTGCAAAAGAAAAATATTGAAACTTGTATCGATGTACTTCAACTTATTCATTTTTTTTATAGGTATTATTAATTTATGCAAACTACAAAAATAAAAAATCAAAATTTTTTTTTTCAGATCTGTGCAATGCATGTGCAGTAAATTAGTTAATTTTGAAACTAATGGAAATTAACTTAAATATTTTACTGTTTTATTTTTAATTATTAGATTCCAATAATAGTTTTATTTTTTTTAAAAATTTACTCTTAATTATTCTATGAAAATAATTTAAATTAGAATTGAAATTCAAATTTTAATTTATTTAATTTTCGTTGGTAATGGTTAAATGTTTAAACCAGTGGAGAATAGTAACTGGAATTCATTTTAGTTACCGCCAAGGAGTGCATTATAATGTGCTGATAAAAGTATAGTTCTCATATAACCTTTAAAAAAAAAAAAGGTAGAGTTCACATATGAATATAACACAATGACGATAATTTCAAGTAGTCTACTTTATATGCACAGACGCATACAACAATTATTTTATATGACTTTGTAGGTGTGGATCTAATTTTCTTTCTCAAAGCGAATTTGGTTTCATCTCAAAATTAGTCACAGAATGAACGACACTACAGTGGAGCTAAATGGGGTTAGAAGGGATATTAAATTCCTCAATTTATTTTTTATGTGAACCACCGGTATCTAGAGCCTACTGGACTCTGACTAATTCAGTTTAACTCGAGCAGGACTACAAGAACGACAAAGTCCTTCCAACAGCTGAATTCCTCAATTTAGTGAAGAGAGAAGTGACAAATATGATTGATCAAAGGGAGACAGATTCTTATGTGCCAAAATCAGAAATAGTAGGAAGAGAAGGAGATGTGGAGAAAATAACAGAATCATTGTTACGTGAAAGCAATCAAAGTAATGTGTGTGTAGATGCCATCGTTGGTTATGGAGGTCTAAGAGAAACTGCTCTTTGTCAGTTGGTGTATAATGATGAAAATGTTGAAACACATTTTGACCAAAAGATGTGGGTATGTGTTTTTGAGGAGTTTAATGTGAAAATGCTGATTAATGTTAAGAAGACTGATATTTTTTCTAAATGCTTTTTGGAAGTCAAAATTTCAGTTAGATGTAATGACAGTTTTTGGTATAAAGTAGTGTCTCATCATGTTTTGAGGGATTAGTTTATCAGTGTTAGGTAGAAAAGAATGGTATGATGTACTAAGTTGTCTCTATATATATATAAGTTATGTAATTGATGTATTTTGTAGTATGAATGAATGAATGAAAATTTCAGTTCTATTTTCTCTATAATCATCTATTTCTAAAACACTTTATTGTCAAGCATTGGTCATTTATTCACTACTTCACCCTAGTTTCTCATTTATTCACTACTTCACGTAGATTGTACTCGCCACCCAACTTGAATCGAGAAGAAGTGAAAAACTCACTTCCATAACCAGAGAATTCGGGTTCGGGGGGTAGGAGGTACTTATCTTGTTTCGTATTATACATGTTGCTCCTTTATTCACTCCTTCACCCTAATTTCGGTTTTATAATGCATTTTACTACATACAAGCATTGATCGGTTTAAATAAAGCGCAGGATAATTGGATTAACGAGCTTACATCATATGATAAATAAATAAGCAAGCATCAATTAAGCATGTAAGCAAGTAAGCAAGTAGGCATGTAAGCAAGAGATAATCAAAATAAACACAATAAACACAAGATGCAAGAGATAATCAAAATAAACAAACAAATAAGCAAAATAAAAACGGGGAAAAGGATTAAGAATTACAACCCAAGAGAAAAAACCTATGCTAATAAATACATCCAAAATAGAAATAAAA
>CATIWM010402152.1:0-23359 GCA_949671775.1 Mallotus repandus
ACCGGCATACACTAATTTCAATTTTTTCATTTGGGTGGTACATACATAAACTAATATTATACTGATATGATAAAGTTAAATCAATTGAATAGAATATTTTTAATCAAAGATGATTATGATAAAATTTTCAAAAATTAATAATTTTTTTTAAAGTAATAAATTAAATTTCAAAAAAGAATTTATTTATTTATGGGACATGTATTAAGAACTATTAAAATAAATATGTAATTTGATAGTGAATCCATACTATTATACTCTTTTGAATGTAATCTACAGAAAAAAAATATAATGGAAGAGGGAATATAAAGTGATGATACGACATGAATATTACATGGTCTTTGCCTTAATCAATGGATTAATGAAGGTTAATTTCATTATTTTTGGTCCTTTTAATTAGCACTCCGCATGATTTCGATTCAGAGCATGCTCAATATCCAAAATTACTACAATGAGACATAAATAGGGTAAATTATACCAGAAATTATCAAATTTTATATTGAATTTTATGTTGATTCCATTACGTCAATTTGTAATTTTTTTATTGCAAAATATTGATTTCAATTATACAGGAAAGTCGCCTAATATAATTTTTGTTACTTTAGATGAGGTGACACACCAAAATTACCATATCATAGTTCAGCTTAATAAAAATTATCATGTTACCATCTTCATAAGACCATTAATCATAATTTTATAAGGTTGAGTGTAATAAGTAAAAAGATAAAGTAAAACTAAGAAATAAAAAGATAAAGTAAAATTATGGTCAACAATTTTATGAAGAAAGTGACATGATAGTTGTTACACCCTGTCTCATATAGCCCGAGGTGGACAATTAGTATCTCATCCCGTCGCACATAGCCCGAGATGGACACTAAAGTCTATTCTTCTACATTATTCAAATCATCTTTAATAAAATTAAATAAACTTAATACTTATTATTTTGCTTAAGTATAAGTATTTATATAGATATAACTCGAGTTCACTTTGAAATAGTAGTGAAAATTAATTTAACAATAGTTTAGTATTCAATTTATAATAAAATGTCCACAAAATTTTTAAATTTTAAATATATAATATTATGGCCACAAAAATGAGAGCAACACCAGGGCAAGGTTGTTAGACCGACCTTAATAATCTATCTATACAACACCGGTATTGGGTTCACTATCAAGCCCTACTATATGGAAATATTAAAAAAAAACAGAGTAAAATGAGTACAAAAATACTCAGTGAGTAGATATTACAAGCATAAAACAATTTATCTTAATTAAACATAATAAATACCTTAAATCCAAAATACTAGAGTATTCATAAGCAAATTATAGTTCATTTAAAACATCAAATCCAATTCTGCTTTCATACATATTCAAAGCTTAATCAATTAAAATACGTGCCTTTACAAACCTCAATACATCCTTTAAATCAAAATAGCAGTCACTTAAAACATTAAATGAATAATTGCTTTTAAAATTGTGCAAACTCAACCAAGTCAAACATATGCTTTTATAATATCGATATAAAAATTTTATGTGTATTAACCAACCCTGTAGCAAACATCACAACCCGGCCATAACGTACATGCCATCACAAACTCACTCTCATGGCACACTTGAAGGCTAACCCTTCGACTACATTAGCACGAAACGACCCTTCTCCTTTCACCGTCCTTCAATCAAGTGCCCTGTTGTTTATTGCGCAATAACAACCATCACAAATCTCAAATCTGTATATATCATCTCCGCACATTTAACAACTCGCATAGGGTGGTAATACACAAAATCAAATACCATTTCCATCAAAGAATAAGTCAAAGTAATTCCATCACATTTATTGTTCAAAATAGTATTCGAAATTAAACAACTTCTCATCATAATTTAAAGGAATGAAATGAAGCTGCTTACAAACTCATTTAAATCATCAAGTAACTAAAGTAATCTCAATTGGATTGTAAAACAAAAACATAATATAGTAACACCTTTAGCTTGTGAACTTGAAATCATTTCATTATTTCAAAACTTGAATAATTCAAGTATTTTAAATAATAATAATAATAAGGCTAAATTAAAACAAATTCTTATATATCAATTTAGATACTCAAAGTATCATTTTAAAAACTATCAAATCAAGTTACCAAATCAAAGCATATCTTATTAAAACATTAAACTTGCAAAAATTGAAACCCTTATAGTTTCGAAACTTAAAATTTATACAAGTACTTCAAGTAGCAACAATCTAATTTAAAACAACTCAAATATATCAATTCAAGTTTATGAAACAGCACCAAAACACTCATTTTATTGTTGTATTAAAAAAAAGAGTTAAAAGCGCTTGAACATCTACTTACCAAAATAGCCTACAAAACACACCTAATTAATTCACCGAATTGTTTAGTTTGCAACTCCACTTTTCTTATCTTTTTCTAGCACCTAAATCATAAAATTTATTTATAAATCATCAATTTAACAATCTCATATTATGATCTAATTATGCAACCCCCAAACTATATGCAAAAATATGCAAATTAATTTAATTCTATAAATCAACTTCATTTATTCTAAAAAAAATATTTTTAAGCCTAATTTAGAAAAATCAATCTGACTTGTAGAAAAGGAATTAATAAAATTAATTTGAAAATATCATAAATATGACATTTGAGGCTACTAGAAATTATTTTGGTAAACTTAAACAATTTAAATGAAAATTAAGAAATTTCCACCTTCCGGAATTTTTATCTCAAAATCTGTGAGGAATCAGACTTAGCTCTAGTTATGAAAATTAATCATCATAATTTATACTATTTATTAAAAATAAAATCACAATTTTTGGGCTGATCACTATTCCTTGCCGAAAAATACTATTCAACTCCGGAATCACTATTCATGTCAGAATCACTATTTATTACCAAAAAACATAACATCCGATAAAATTGAATATACCAAAATGTTCCTAACAATTATTAGAACACAAAAATAGCTTCAAACAATTCAAAATATTCACTGAACAATTAAATCTAAAAATAAACCTAAATTACTTAAAAATATTCGCCAAATATTCTAAAGGTGTAGATCGGACATGCGGTTGGTGGCTACGGACTTCTGGTAATGTGAGGAACGCAAAGGAACCAACCTTGTCGCCTAAAATCTGCCGGAACAGTGCAAATCTGAGAAATAATATCGACTGTACTTTCTAAATTTTTGAGTGGTTTTAGATGGTTTCTCACAAAATAAAAGCTAGAAAGGTAGAAGAGGATGAGAAGAAGCTATGATTCAAATTTAGTGTTAATCGGAGGTCATTTAGTTGGTTAACAAAGAAGAGAAAGAAAAGAAAAAAATATGGGGATTAAACTGGATATTTTGCTTAAAAGTTTTTCCGTTTGCAGCGCCCCCTCATTTTATAAACGCATTTTTACTATTCATTTATTGACTTTTTTTATTAGTTTTTTAATATAATAATAATAATAATAATAATGTCAATATCAATAATAATTATAATAGTAAAAACGATAATAGTAACAATAAAATAATAATAATGTCAATATCAATAATAATTATAATAGTATAGACGGTAATAGTAACAATAAGATAATAATATTTATAACCATACAAATTCGGATTATTACAGAATCAGATCGAGTTCAAAGAGGAAAAATTTTAGATAACTCTTCAAAGTTTTCAGATCATTAAATAACACTTGAACAATAAACACCAACTAGTAGATTTAGATTTTCTTTCTTTCCCCTATTTTTCTCTTCTAAATGTTCTTTCTTTCTTTCTTTTTCATGACTGCCACGAATTGGATAGGATAGCAGCCCCTTAAAATGGATAAATCATAATGTAAAATATCCATTTTAATTCTTAATAAAATGCTAATATTACTTCTAAACTCTTGAACTTTCAATTGTTTCAATTCAGGCCAAAAGATGTTTCAATTGAGTTCATTCTTCTATAACTATATATATAAATACTAACTTATACTTAAATTCAATCAATATATTGTATGTAAATACAATGCGTAATGAATGTAAATGTACTTAGAATTGGGGTACTAGTATGACATGAACAACTAGAAAATATTTCTTTGTCCGGTGAAGATTTCTTTGTGGTTTCAAGTTTATGAATTACCGGTTGGCTTCATGTTTGAAAAAGTGGGATAGACCATTGGCAATTTTCTTGGAACCTTTGTTGCCAGTGATCCCAAACATTTCACAGGAATGTGGCGGAAATACATACAGATAAGGGTTGAGCTAGATGTTCGTAAACCATTGAAGGATAAAATGAAACTCATACATCCAAGGGGAGAATGGATTTGGGTAAAGTTCTAATACGAATACCTGCCAACCTTCTGCTTCTATTGCGACTTCATTGGGCACTCAGAAAAATGTTGTGCTAAAAAGTTTGATAATCCCATTCCTAAAAAGGAGATGCCTTACGGAACTTGGATGAGAGCTTCAAATAAGAAGCAGCAGTCCAACTTTAGTGCAAGGTGGCTCTGCCGTGATTTTTTGATGAATTCGGCAAAAGGGATAGGTGCTATAGGCCAGAATTCAATTTTGGTAGGTCAACCAACCACTAATCTCAATACGGTAGTGGGGAAGGTTAGTGGCATTCATTCAGGGACTGATGGAGTGATTCTAGGCAATGATAAAGGAAAGATAGCGGTTAAGGATGATAAGCAGGATAGGGTGGATATGGACATTATTGAGAATTCAAATTCAGAGCAATTTAAGGAGGGAGTAGTTATTTTGGAAACTAAAAGGAGAAGGAAACATATTGATGGGCCGACAGATGAGCTTAATTCAGTTTCTTTTGACTTTTACTCTGAGTCAAAAAACTCAGAAGAGGTGGGTCCTGGGATCCAGGCCCACCAAAAGCTATGACTACTCTAAGTTGGAACATCACCACGAACAGTTCAGATGCTGAAAGATTTAATCAAAATAAAAAAAAAGCCAAAGTTTGTATTTCTTATTTAAACTATGATTTGTCAAGCTAAAGTGGATCCGGTTCGAGTAGTTTTGGGTTTTGAAGGAGGTTTTATTGTTGGTGGTATTGATTATGGTGGTGGTATTGCTCTGTTTTGGAGAGATAAAAATTCAGTGAAGTTGTTGAGCTATTCCAAGAATCATATTGATGTTTCTATTCATATCCCTAATATGACGGTATGGAGACTTACCGATTTTTATAGCTCTCCAGACAGGCAGAATCAGTCTTAGTCATGGGATCTTCTTTGTTCTTTAAGTGGTAAATCTTCTCTCCCGTTGTGCTGTCTTAGTGACTTCAATGACTTACTTCATCTGAATGAGAAGATTGGGTTGAGCATCCTCAGTGGTTGTTAGAAGGGTTCAGAAATGTTGTTTCGGATAGTAATCTGATGGATCTGGGAATTGAGGGATACCCCTTCACAAGGGAAAGACGTAGAGGGCAGGTTGATGGGATTAAGGAGAGGCTTGATAGAGCCTTGGCTATAGTTGATCGGCTGCATCATTTTGATTTTGTTAAGCTTCAAAATTTGGAGGCGTCGACTTCGGATCATTCACCCATTCTTTTGGATTTCAGGTCAGTACCTAAATTTGATCAACTGCATCGTTTTAAATTTGAAAATGTGTGGCTTTGTAAATTGGAATGTTCTAAGGTTGTTGCTCGGAGTTGGTGTGATGGTATGGGTATGTCAATTATGGATAAATTGTCAATTTGCAGGCACAATCTCTATGACTGAGGTAAGGAATTGAGTATGAGGTTGCAGACTCAGATTGGTGAGTGCAGGGTTCAGATGAAGAATCTTCAAATGCACCGTGATACTGCTTCAATTTGAAGTCTTGAAGCAGTTAAGCTCTATTACATTGAGCTTCTAGCCCAGCAGGAATTGTACTGGTGTCAACGCGCCAAACAAAATTAGCTCAAATCTAGAGATTGTAATTCTCATTATTTTCACTTATCAGCCTCGTACAGGAGAAAGAAAAATAATTTCTACCAACTTAAAGACTCTGCTGGGATTTGGCGAATGAAGAATGATGGATTGGATGAGGTTCTCATTTCTTATTTTGAGGAATTATTCTTGTCGAGAGGCTGTGAAGATAGTCGGGTGTTGAATTGTATTTCCACTCGTCTAGATGATAATAGTAAGGATCTTCTCATTGCAGACTTTAGTGAGGAGGATGTTAAAGAGGCTATTTTCTCCATGCACCCTGATAAATCTCCATGTATGGATGGGCTCAACCCTGCTTTCTATTAAAAATTCTGGAGGATTGTGGATGCCGATGTATCCTCTGCATGTTTGGAAATTTTAAGAACAGGTTCTCTTCTAGACTCTTTGAATCATACTGCCATAGTTTTGATTCCAAATAGGAAATTCTCGAAATTTGCTTCTGACCACAGGCCCATCTCTTTGTGTAACGTCCTATATAAAATCATTTCCAAGATGTTGGCTAATCGGTTAAAGAATTTTCTGCCAAACATAATATCAAAGGTTCAAAGCGCATTTGTTCCTGGTAGGCTAATGACTGATAACATTATAATAGCAGCTAAGGTGATTCATTTTTTAAACAGGAAGAGAAAAGGGAAGGATGGGTTTGCCGTATTGAAAGTAGACATGTCAAAGGCATACAATCGCATTGAGTGGAGTTTTGTGGAGAATGTTTTGAAGTGGATGGCGTTCCCACCTAGGTGGATTTCTTGGGTGATGATGTGTATCACCTCAGTCAAGTATTCTATTCTATTTGATGGTGCAGCTTTGGGTCCAATTACCCCTCATAGGGTCTCAAACAAGGTTGCCCTCTCTCTCCATATCTCTTCATTCTCTGTGATAAAGGTTTCACTTCTTTGATTTGGGATTATGAGCGTAAAGGCCTAATTCATAGGTGCCGCATTGTTCGAAGTGCCCCTAGCATCTCCCATCTCTTTTTTGCAGATGGCAGCCTTATGTTTTTCAATGCCAACTTAATAGAAAGTAGAGCTATAAAGGAGTGTCTTGATATCTATGACAAGGCGTCTGGTGAGATGGTTAATTTTGCTAAGTCTTAGGAAAAATACTCCAGATGATTTATGTGATTAGGAGTGTAGCGTGCTTGGTGTATATGGGGACTATTCTGGAAAATATCTAGGTCTCCCGACTTGTGTTGGGCGAAATAAAAAGCAAGCGTTTTCGTTCATTAAAGAGAAGCTTTGGGCTAGACTACATCACTGGCAGAGTTGTTTTCTTTCTAAAGCGGGTAAGGAGATCTTAGTAAAAATAGTAGCCCAAGCCTTACCTACTTTTGCTATGGATATCTATCTGTTGCCTTTATAGTTGTGTTCTGAAATTGAATGCATGATCAATGTCTTTTGGTGGGGAAATAACCAAAACAAAAATCAAGGCATTAGATGGCTCGACTGGGACAATTTATGTGTATCCAAATTATATGGAGGTATGGGTTTTCAAAAAATTCATGATTGTAATCTTGCTTTGTTAGGAAATGGGTGGAGGCTTCATTCTCATCCAAATTCTTTGGTGGCTCGCCTATACAAGGCAAGGTATTATCCTGAGTCTGATTTTTTACATGCTAAAGTCCATAATAATCCAAGTTTTGTGTGGCAAAGTGTTTTAGCCTCTCAACAGCTTGTTCGTGATGGTGTTTGTTGGCTTGTTGGTCATGGTCACAGTATTAATATCTGGACTAAACCTTGGCTCTCAGATGATTCTGATCCGTATATTTCCTCTCCATGTGCCCTGAGACTTGAAAATGCTACTGTTCATAGTCTTTTCAAAGTGGGTGTGCTAAGTTAGGATGAACACATTATTAGTGATATTTTTAATGCTTGTGACCGACAGTTAATCCTCAGTATTCCTCTGAGTTTGCGAAGAAATGATGATATTTGTTTTTGGAAGTATGATAAGAAGGGACAATATGTTGTCAAAAGTACATACTGGCATCTAAGACAAACTGGTTTGTTGAGAATAGCTAGACAGGATTCATCTGTATGGCGAAAGTTGTGGAGTTTAAAGCTCCCTCCCAAAGTTAAAAATCTGGTGTGGCATGTCTGTAGAAATTGTATCCCCACCAAAAGTGATTTGATTATACGTCGAGTGGAGGTTGATCTGTTGTGTCCTGTTTGTTCCCTCTCGCAAGAAACTGTTTATCATGCTTTTCTTGACTGCCCATTTACTAAAAGCTATCGAACTATGCTTAATCTACAGAATTCTGATGAAAATTCAGGTGATTTTTTTGAATGGTTTGCTATGTTGCTTCATGGATCTGATGCAGATAAAATTCATTTGGCTTGTATGGTTATTTGGAGTTTTTGGTGTAATAGAAATGAGATCTTATGGAACAGTAAGCGCCAATCTGCTGTAACTTTGCTTAACATGGCTAGTTCTTTTTTGTTCCAATGGCAATTTGTTCAAAAAATTTCCTTGGATGTCCAGCTTCTAAATGTTAATGAGGGTTTGTTCCATTGGAAGCATCCTCCGGAAGGTTGGCTAAAATGCAATGTGGATGGAGCTGTATTTGCTGATGTAGGGAAAGTTGTGTTTGGTTGGGTAGTAAGGAATCACATAGGTGAATTTTGCGCTGCAGCACAAGGTAGCAGTTATGGCCCTCCTGAAGCAATACTGGTCGAAGCCTTTAGTCTGAGAGAGGCCTTAAGTTGGTTGAAGCACCATTCCATGTCCAAGGTAATCATAGAGTCTGACACTTTTGATCTTGTTTAGTCCTTGCGATATTCTCAAAGTATTAATTCCCCTGTAGAGCTAATTATTTATGACTGTAAATCACTTTTGCAAGTGATAAATGATAATGTTGTGTTTTTTGTTAGGAGATCAGCGAATTCCGTAGCTCATTTGCTAGCTAGAGCTACGGGTTCTATGCCTGGTTTCAGAGAATGGGAGCATGTCCCCCCTTCCTTTATTTGTACTGCTCGAGTTTGATTCCCGTCAATGATATTCCATTTTCCTTAAAAAAAATGTGTGAGAGTGAATTTTTAACCACTATACTAAGATGTTTACTAATACAAAACTCAAATTGAATTCTTTTTATTTAGTTAAGAAATGTATTTCTCGATTAACCAAGTATTTAGGTATAATAATATCAAACATTTCACAATGGTTGTATTAATTTCTTTGTGAAGTTCTTAATTCTTTATGAAATTTTAGAAATTATCTTTTGTGGAGTTTACAATTGTCTTCATTGTAAAATTTTTGTTGATATTTCTGCTATCGGACTCAATTAAAGATAATAGAGTCAATTTATAACTAATCAACACCATGTGTGGAGCATACAGATTGTCATACAGATCATCAAGTTGTAAATTTGATATTTTAAGTGAGAGTTTATTTCAATAGTTTTTTTATTATATTTTATTTATATTATTTATTTATCAAGATGTTTTTTTTATCTTTAATAAACGAAAGATTATTTTTTCTCTAAAAAATAACTATATAAATTTATATCAATGAGAATTTAGAATAAATCCATAATAAATTTAAAAGATTATTACATAAGAATTTTATATAACATCTTACTATATATTATTTAAAATTTAATCCAATGTTACATTCAAATGCAAAGAAAATTTATTGGTATATAATTTTCCTTTATTTGTATATAATTAACTACTGAATGACAACTAACAGTATAATCTTTTTTAAACCTTTTTTAATTAATTGTATATACTTATTGCATATTTTGTTTATTTCATCCAATTAAAGATATATTAATATTAAAAAAATTAAAACAAATTTCAATTTACCAATTACAAATTATATTAACTTTTAATATTTTACAAATATATTATAATTTAATCAATTATTTGTCCAAGGTAACTTATTATTTTAAAATAATTACCTGTATGATTTTTTTTGTATCAATTTAATTTAAGCATAAATTATATTAAAATTACAAATAATTTATCAAATTAAAATATTTAATCAAGTTTTAAAATTAGAAAGATATACATTTATGAAAAGTTGCAAATAGGCCACCCAATTAATCAAACAGCCAATATCATAGCTGAATAATGTCATTGAGTTCAAACTAATCACCAAACACATCCAAACTAGACAAATGTGTATATACTTGAGCTTGTCACACAGTTTCATTTATTGTTTATTTATTTTCAATCTTTTCAAATGGGCACATCATTACCAATGTAATTAAGGATTTAATTAAGAAAATAACAGAATCAAGTATCAATGATATATCAAGCCTTGTTTTCTAGCTGAGGATGACTTGAGACAGAAGAAGACGGTAATGCTCCAATCTCCAGAGACTTGTCTTTACTAGCATGGTGTAAACCATGACCAAACTTTTCTTCTTTTCTGATAACTTCATCAACATGAACGTCATCTTCAATCTCTAGCATTATAGCTTTAGGACCATGAGGTCCTTCAACAATGGCTTCTTTAACCTTCAAGTGTTCATCTGTATGAATAAAATCAGTTTCTTGGACCTTCTTCTTCTTCCTTTTCTTGATGAAGCAACAAAGGGCAGCTGCAAGAAATGCAAGAAGGAAAACACCACCCAATGATACAAACACAACAACTATTACTGTGGTACTGTTGTTGCTTGGTGTAGGTGCAGGTGGAAGCGGGGGTCGGGGTCGGGGTGGTGGAATATGCGGTGGAGATGGTCGTGGTGGTGGACGTACATGGGGAGGAGATGGTGGTGGTGGACGTACATGTGGAGGAGAAGGTAGTGGGGGCTTGACATGAGGGGGTGACAATGGTGGTGAGGGCGGTGGTGGGCTAAAGTGAGGGAAGTCAAAATTATTGGAAGAGGCCATGTCAACACAAGTTCACTAGGCTTTTTAGATATGTGTTTGAAGAAGAAGATGATTGGAATGTGCAAGGGGCAGCAGCCTTTTTGTAGTGAAGGTTTTGACTAATATTTTAATGGTAAAATCTATAACAAGAAGCTGTTTTCAAGTGACTTGAATCTCATTCTAAGGCTTGTGCAATTTGATTGTTTGCACTAAAAGATTTGCTTTTCCCCCCATTCTTTGGCTTCAAAGGATTTTAATTATTAGATTTAGACCTTAATTCCATTTTCTTAATTTCTCTGCACAGAAAATATTACTTGCAAGTTTGTACAAGGGAATCGGCAGAAATTTCAAAAGGAGTCTTCTACGCTTTTGGTGCACTCATGTATTCTTTGAATGAAGTTGCTGATTTTTTTTTGAATAATTAGATGAAATGATTAATTCCTAACACTCAAATGAGGAGAAAGAGAGGAAAATCCCTGCTCTCCACAGTAGGATGTGCACATTTTTGCCATTTAAACAACTTGTGGGGGACAATCAAGTTGCTGATTGGATGTGCATATTTTTTCACCATGTCATGTGGTTAGGTGATCTGACTTAAACCAGGACTCTTAGCTATTAGTAGGAAATGAAATGTATATCTATTTATTTTTATTACATATGAACCATCATTTTTTTTTTCATTTTTTTTTTTGGGATTTTTCTGGTGGAATTCTGGAACTCCATGTGCAACATCCAGGAAATTAATATCTGAAAATGTGGGGAAAGATCTCGAATCAGAGACCTTCTCCATAAAACAAAACACCCACACCACTCAAGCTGCACGCTGGAGTTGTTATTGAATATACATATTGTTATAGTAATTGGTACGTAGAACATTAGTACTTTCAAGTATCTAGGGTCAAATTTAGTTTTGATTCTATTATTGAAATTATGAAAATATCATTACTGTAAAAATACATTAACGTGAAGTGATGCACCATAGCTGGATTGAAGAACAAAGTTCTTACGTTTGTTGGGTTTTCTTTGTTTTTCCTCATTTTTTCCTTCTACTTCAAACAAAGGAAACATCAACTCTCATTAAACTTCAAGTCACCCATAAAATGCCAGCACCATATGTCAGAAAAACGTTGTCAGCATATATTTAGAACATTTTCTCAATTCAGATAATTATAATCAAGACTGCTTCAGTATAATGTTTTCAAAGAATTTTCACTTCAAGAATGAACGAAATTTTCTAACATCAATACAATCATTAGGAACTGAACCATCCCATTTAGTACCAAGAGTTGCCTGTGCATAGTAATCTTTAGCTGCATCCAAATTGTTGATTTCTTAAGCTACAATATGGCACAAAATATGAATGATAATGATAAAATAAACCACAACGAAACAATATACTAGTATTTCCAGGATTTGCTGAAGTGCTCGTGAATTGATATTTGTCGATCTCATATGTCCTGCAACTCTCGGGTGAGCTGAAATTAGTTACACAAAAGCCTTTCAAGTTCAAGCACTATGGACTCGAGGAGATAGGAGCCAAGCTTCAAATTTTGTTATCGTGAAGCAGATTTCTCATTCTTATTCATCAGGTATGACAAGAGAATTTCATTCCACATATCAGGTACTCCAGGTAGACACCAGTGGCTGCAATCAGGCACCGAAGGATTATCACTCCAGCTACCCACATGTGCATCACTCCTATATGCATCCATGGGCGTCACATGCAGAACTGTTGCAGGAACTGTCATTTTCTGCACTGCCTTGATTATTACATCTGAAAGTGGGCTCCACCCCTTCCCTCCAGTTTTTGATGACGGGCGCCGTGTCACTTTGCAAGATAGACGGTTCCGGCCACTAGTACAGGAAGAACCAACACCATCAATTTTGTTTGTATAGACTTATTGCAGGTCATAAAAAATCTATGAATTAACGTCTTTGATAACGATCTAATCTGAGCAAAACTCATATGATGACTATAAAAGCACACTCTGAATCCTTCTACTATATGAATAATATCAACCAAAGGTCAGTAGGAACAGTACACAGAATAGCCATGAACAGAAAACAGAAAACATTGGCAAGTTACTCTCAAAGTAGACCAGCCCAAGGCTATGTTCTTACCCAGTTGTGCATGAAAATCCACAAATGCTTCTTTTAGCTGATTCATAAAAAATTTCTGCCTTTAAACATATGCTCTAGTCAAATCACTATCCTAAATTAGATGGCAAAAGAGAATAATATGATTATTACTGTATATTCAGTGGCCAAAAAAAAAGGGGGGCATTCTTCTATGTTTGGCGGAGTCTTTCAGGGATTTCATTCAAATTTTACCAGAAAAGTTCAAAGTGAACCAGTCGTAAAGAATAATTTTCACCAGCAAGATAAGGCTTGGAAAAACAACAGGGAAAAATCTAGCATCTTAGCAAATTATCAAGAGCAGTAAAATTATAAACAATGTTGGCAGAAAACAGTACATAAGAGTTGTTGAGACCATTGGCAATTTATCAAAATAAAAAATCAGATCCAGAAAATGGAAGCAATTAGAATGAATGATAGCAGAC
The DNA here is from genome assembly GCA_949671775.1 of Mallotus repandus. Taxonomy (NCBI): domain Eukaryota; kingdom Viridiplantae; phylum Streptophyta; class Magnoliopsida; order Malpighiales; family Euphorbiaceae; genus Mallotus; species Mallotus repandus. Next base: position 13,292 of record CATIWM010402152.1, read on the forward strand.
CTCCAATGGGAAGATTCAAATGTCCGAAAGAATACTTTTGTTTTATTTGCATTGATGAAATTCTCAGCCCAGGATACCCACGTGCTTAATGCTGTTCTGAAGGCGGCAGTGATGGGCATTCCAAGCTTCAGTGAACCACCAACCTGAAAATAACAACCCCTGTCTGAGAACACATGTTAGGAGAACTTCATATTTGCCAAGAGTCTATTGTAAATTGCAAAAAAAGAAAAAAAGAAAGACTAATGATTTTCTAGGTTTAAAATATGTAGGGAGCTTAGTGGGAAGACAATGATATGTTGATGAAGCATAACTATCTAAAGAAGTACAAATGCATAATTTCCATCTCCATGAGCATTGGTTAAACAATTATTTGTCTAAAATGAGAATGCTATCAAACAACAGATGCTATTACTACATAGGCAGCTATACACACAAAAAGAAAGGCACATAAAACCTTTGCCACCATGGTTGTCAATAAAATTGGAGAATGGACCATGTATGGATATAATTGCACTTGTATCATTTTGCCCCATAAATAAGCTGAAAAAATGATTAGAAGGGTTGAATTGCTCTGCCAATTGATGGCTGAAGCCTGAAGCTAAGTAGCATTTAGGGCTCAGGCAGAAAGGCTACGGAGACTAACAAGTTCCACAAAAGATAGGTAGTCTAAAATGAAGTTATACAGCCACAAGTTTTCATCACTCCTAGAAATTGAATTTATATCCGCACGTCACTTTATCTAGTACCACTTAAGTCCAAGGAGATTCGTTTGTAGTTCGTCAGCTAGGGGAAGAAAAAAAAAAGGACACATTCTTCTATGGAATTTCTTTATTTCAGGATATCCCTAAAACTTCTGTTCTTCAACCAGGCATGTTAAGAAATTTTACCAGTGCAACAAATAGCTGAATTACTTCAGGACATGCTATACTTGCAATATCTTTTAATCAGATCTGTAACTAAATCTTCCTAAGAAAACCAAATACGCAACCAAAGAAATCTTTTTAATAGAAAGCTAAAGAAAAGTGTTGAAAGAGGACAAAACTTATTGATTAATGAATCACATAATAAATTAGAAGACACAAACCATTGCAACCAAATAATATTTATAACTAACATGAAAGCAAATGTGCACAAAGAGTTCTCAGGGAGGAATGTAACTTACATTTCAAAAAGTTTACTTGGTGTCCACCAGTGTCCTGAATTAAATATTAGAATGTCTGAACCAATCCACTCATTGCTAATGTCATCCAATTTGTCAAGTTTAAGTGTTGATCTAACCCTCTTAGGAGCACGCCTAGGTGTCGAACCAGGCTGAACCAGGAAAACTGATCGGTAAAAGTCAATTCTTAAATCAAAAGAACTAAACCTTACACCTAAAAATCTAATTTGTTTAGTGATCTTATTCCCATTGATTTCATAAACACTCTTCTTATCCTCCACACCAGTCATGAGCATACATATCAAAGATTCCCACTGACTTCGACTCAAAGAATCACCAACAAAAACAATCCGCTTCCCACGCAGCTTTTCAAGAATTTGATGCACATCAAACCTTGGGATGTCACAATTCTTCGGCTTCCACCTCCATTTAATATAACCTCTATCTCTTCTTCCATTAGCAAAGCAATTAAATCCACGCTCCGCAAAAGGACATTGTGAGGCATTATAAAGAGGGTAACTTTCATCTCGAATCCAACTTCCTTTAAAAAGATTGCACTCGTTAACTGAACCATTGGACTTAGGAATCTCAAAATCATGAATAACTGGTTGAAATTTTGGAAACAGGAATAAATAAGTACATGCCATGGCTATAAGGAAGGACAAAAATGAACCAACTGCAATAACACCATTGAATGACTGAAAGTTCCTGAATCTATGATGACCCTTTATTACATCCTTGCCAAACATGAAAACCCTTTTGCAAAAGGGTCTCAGATGGCTCAATGAACTTTGTATAAAACCCTCAATAATCTCAACCATAATTTTATTTTTTCAACAATGCACACATAAAACAAAGCACTTCAATTGCTAATCATAGATGATCCACAAAAGTGAAAGCTGACTCACCAAAGATAACTTGCCGAAGTGAAATCTAAAACAATACACTCCTAATTAGCCACAATCAGATTTTAAGATAAAAATGTAATCTTTTTGCCTACATGATAAGCTGAAGTGAGTGAAGATGGAGACTTCAGCACTTTCAACTACTTAATCAAGAGAGAACTTACAGTTTCTTGAAGTGGGTTTTGCAAGAAAGTAAAGGTTTGTTAGTTGGAATCACTAGCAGGTGCAGCTTTTACTGATTAATGCTTTAGATTGGTTTGGTGTCTGGACAAAACTGCTTTACACTATAAGCTGTTGTTAAAACATGAAAAAGAGGTTGTCGGTGAATTAATATGCAAGAATCAGGAAATTTTTAAATATTCTCGTTCCTACACTTGTTTAAATATGGTTCGTACGATTCGCAGAAGTAAAAGGATAAGATGTCAGCTTAATAACCGTAAAACCTTGAGTTCAGCTAAACTTGGTTACACATGATTGCTCTTTTTTTATTGATCACTCTTGATTGCTTTTTTTTTTTTCTGGGATTTGAAATGTTTGCTTAATGTTTGGTCAATCGGGCAAATTGGATCTCATGTTTTGCCCTAATTTTATATAAATTTTTTTTTTATCTTAATTGAAATTTTTTATAAAATTATATTATATTAAACTTTTGATAAGTACAATCAAGTCCTATAATTATTTTAAATACAATTAAGTTCTATAAATTAGTAAAAAATTAATTTTAATTGTTAGCTAACAAATAAAATTGATAATTTTTTAAAAAGTATATGTATAACTTAATTATAAAGTTTTAAAAAATTTAAACCTATAAAATAATTTTTTTAAAAGCTGTAAATCAAGTGATTTAAAATTCAAAAAAAAATTATCAATTTTATTTGTTAATATAAATATAAAATTGATAATTGACCCAAAATTTAATTTTAATAGTTGAATAAAAAAAATTATTCATCAATTATTATGTATGTTTAAAAATTTAAACTGATGAACTAAATTTTAAAAAAAAATTATTCAACCATTTAAATCAAATTTTGAATTAATTATCAATTTACTATTTATATTAATGAATAAAATTGATTATTTTTTTGAATTGTATATCACTTGATTGTAAAGTTTTTAAAATTCAAAAAAATTATCATGTAAGTTTAAAATTTTTTTTAAGAAGTTACTTTATAATTAGGTTATATATATATAACATTAAGTCAAAACGGAATTTATTAAGAAATGGATGAATAGCAAGGTTCAGAGCAATGTGATAAGGGTATAAATGGTCATTAATTATGATGTTAGATGGTTTTATATACGTTTAATAACCATGGTTTATATATTATATATAATATACATATCTTGCATAGCTAACAACCATCTTTGATACTATAGTACTTACGTCTCCTGAATGATTTCTGCAATAATCCACTTGATGCTAATAGACTGAGTTGTATTGATGGCAAAGAGTGCTCAATTCACGCAAAGGTGTATTAAGGGGGCAAAATTACAACAATGAAAACAACGTAGGAGTGGCCATGGAACAATGTAATCTAACAGCCGGTTGGTTTAGACTCTGATTTCTCAACTAAACTTTGCTTAAACTGCACCAGCTGAGACTTGACTTCAGCAACAAGAAAAAGTTTTTGTCTTTGGTCACCTACCAAATTATGCCAGCCACCTTCTTCACTTTCTCTAATTCTCCAAGCTCCACCAACAGCTTCTGGCCCCTTTTCATGAACTCTGCAAAGTCAAATATGTTTTTGGTTGGGTTTATTCTAAGACTTCCATTGTTAAGAAACAGACTGGCTCCTTAAAAATGACAACAAATAAATCATATTAAAATTTATATGGCGTCAAACCTTGATTCTAGTTAAGATGAAGAATTTCTTGCTCATGTCAATGCTAATAATGGTTCCAGATGTTCCTCATAGAGGCAATGACTCTGAAATTGGCATCACTGCATTAGAGAACTCAACAACTGTTCATGCTCGATGAGCGACCCGCCTTTGATATTAGAATGAAATTGGCATATAAAGCATGGAGGCAGCTTGGTACGTGTGGATTTGTAAGTTTCATCTGGGCACAATAAGGATGTTGACCTCCTCCATACCACACGAAGTTGCCCTTCTCCATACCATAAGTCGCTATACACCCCGAACCCAGAACCTGCAACAGCATATACCTCAGAAAACCAACCCATTCTTTACAAACAAGAAAAAATCCAATACATACATACATATATATATATATATATATATATATATATATATATATATATACTTCGCAGCACTCACTGGTCACTGCACCATCCGAGCATTCATCATAAAATTTACAATCCAAAAGGTATACTACTTGGCATTCGACACTGAGCTGATTCGCATTTTTTGGATTCTTTTTACCAATTAAATTGAGTTCATGAAATCAGTTATCTTAGTGACTACATAGCAGGCATGTTCAAATACTTAATGTCCCAACAAGAATACCCCGTTATGCCAAAAAGCACTTGTCCTCAAAGAATCCACTTCAATGAACAAATCATGGAATATTTTACTCAGATTTATACCTCCAAAAATAAATATCTTGTCAATCTATCTCCATGCCTTCTAGTCATAGTGTATGCCATCCTGATCCTCCATTTTACCTGTATCCATCAAAGTATCTTCTTCCACTCATTTTTTTTTTGGTCAGTACACCAAGGATTTTACTAATTTTTCAAAATCAGGAATACAACTCAGAGCCACCAGGCGCTCAAACTACTTGCGTCCAAGAATCAAAGAATCTAGTCCTGTTTTGACAGGCAAACCTAAACAAAGAGTCCCTGGCAACTGCATTGTACACTCTATCTTCCACTATTTTGGCATGGGATTCTTCTCTGCCTAAGCAAGCAGAGGTTTTAACAAAATATATGTTCACTATAGATCAAGGATAAAAGAATCAATTAGAGTAGAATATCCTTCTTCTTTCATCAGGACTGTCAAATCTTTTAGAAGTACGTCAATTTGGTCAGCACAAGAATGAGATTTGTCCCCTGCAACAAAAAAACTTGTCTTTTGTCCCACTACAATCCAGCTACATCCAGGAAACTTCTTCACTCCTTTCTCTCTCATTGCCCTCCTTAAAATATTTACCTCATCCCAGTTTCCTGATGTGGCATAAATGTTAGAAAGAAGCACATAGGATGAAGAATTTTGGGGATCAAGTTCAAAGAGTTTATCAGCAGCTCTTTGGCCTCTAATGTCATCGCCATGTATTCTGCAAGCCCCAAGCATTGTAGCCCAAATCATGGCATAAGATTCAAAATTTAGTTTGTAGATGAACTCTTCAGCTTCTTGAAGAAAACCCCACCTGCCCAGAAGATCAACTATGCAGGCACAGTGATCTACTCTCGGCCGAATCCCATAGTAGTTAACCATACTATCAAAGATCTGACGGCCTTCAGATAACCTTCCTGCATGGCTGCAGGCAGTGAGGACACCGAGAAATGTGACGTCATCTGGTATAACATGTGATTGCTTCATCTCATCAAAGATTCTCAGTGCATCTTCTGCGCACCCATTTTTAGCAAATCCAACTATCATTGAGTTCCAAGAAATAACATCCTTCTTACTATGCATGTCATCAAAAACTTGCATGGAACTCTTCACATCCCCACATTTAGCATACATGTCTATAAGGGCACTACAAGTCAATTCATCTGAGTCAAAACCTGTACGGAAAATGAGTGAGTGAATCTCTCTGCCATCTCTCATAGAAGATAAGACAGCACATGCTCTGAGCACGCTAACAAATGTGGCTTGGTCAGGTAGAGCATTGTTGCCACGCATCTCTTGATACAATTGCAGAGCCTCATCGCTGCAATCATTTTGGGCAAGTCCAGAAATCATAGCTGTCCATAATATAGTGCTTTTTGGATTCGAAAACTCTGAGAAGAGAGTGCCTGCATGTGTTTTTCTCAGGGATCTCATATACATGCCCACTAGTGCGACACCTAAGAACTCATCATCATACTGGAGGCCCTTCTTTAGAATAAGACAGTGGATTTGAATTCCTAGATTTAATTGTTGAGGTGCACCACATGCATCTAAAAGGCTTGCAAAAGTTATTTCAGATGGGTTCAATCCTTCACCTTGCATCTTTTTAAACAGAATCATTGCCTCTTCTAAATTATTAGGAGCATATCCTGCGATAAGTGCATTCATGGAGACCACACTACGCACAGGCATGCATGGCAGAATTTTATGTGCAGAACCAACATCACCACACTTAGCGTACATGTCAACAAGGGAGCTTCCAGCATAAAGACTAGTTTCTAGACCAGATTTGACTGAGAGACCATGTATCTGTTTCCCTTTCTCAAGACCTTCAACATTTGCACAAGCACTTAAAATACTAGACAGGGATACTTCATCAGGCATAAGCCCAACCAAATGCATTTTTTGGAACATAAGGAATGCCTTGTCCTCATCTTCTTGCTGCACATATCCAACAATAATTGCATTCCAAGTTACATTGTCTCTATTCTTCATGAGCTCAAATTGTTTCCTTGCATCCTCAAGAACCCCAGATTTAGCATACATATCAACCAATGCATTTCCCACAAATATGTTAGAAGAAAATTTGTTTTTGATGACAACTAAATGCAATTGCCGACCCCCTTCCAGATTCTCCATGCAAGCACATGCACTCAAAATACTAGTATAGGTAAATTCATCCGGGTGAAAGCCACAGCTCTTCATATTGGAGAATAATTCCATAACTTCAAGAGCATATCCATTCTGTGCATAACCTCCAAGCATTGCATTCCACAAGACAACATTTCGATCATCTAAAGTGTCAAAAACTTTCTTTGCTGCTTCAATCTTATCACACTTAGCATACATATTAATCAGTGAACTTCCAACATAGACACTAGAACCTAAGCCCAGTTTAATTGCTTCTGCATGAACTATTGACCCATAATCAAGAGCGGTTAAACTTGCAAGTGCACTCAATATACTTCCTAATGTGGATCTTGTGGACTTAATACCAGCCTTCCTCATGTTTTGAAACAATTCAATAGATTTTATCTCGTGACCTCTCTGAGCATGCCCTGAAATCATCACATTCCATGCTACAACATTGGGGTTAGGCATAAGGGAAAATAAATCAAATGCATCATCAAGCCTCCCTAGACCAACATACGCATTTATGCCAGTCACAAATGTCACCTGGTCTGGTTCCCGGCCAACTATCTTCATCTGTTCAAACACTTTTAAAGCCTCCTCAGGCAAACCAGCTTTAACGTACCCAGCAATCACAGAAGTCCAAGAAACTGTATCAAAATCCACTCCATCATCAAACACCCTTCTACAATCACTCATTCTATTACACTTAGCATACATATCAATAAGAGCACCCAAACAAAAAGAACTAACCTCGTAACCCATTTTAACAACATTACAATGAATTAATCTACCACATTCAACACCCTCCAACCTTGCACAACCTGATAAAACAATAGCAAGAGTGAACTCGTTGGGCCACATTCCATGACTCCACAATGAGCTATAACACTTAAGAACCATATCAAGAAATCCAAGCCTGGAATACATCCATAAAACAGAGTTCCAACCCAAAATATCTCTACGTTCAAGCCTATCAAACACTTTCTCCGCGAAATCAACATTGCCACACTTAGCATAAAGGTCAAGAATTGCATTCCCTAAATACCCTTTTGACCAAAACCCAAATTTAAAACTTTGCGCATGGATAATCTTGCAGGTGTTGTGAGTTGGTCTTTGAGGCATTTCGTCGAACATGTGGCGGGCCGTGTTCCGTGGGCATTTTTTGAGACAGTTTTGTAAGATACGGGTATATATGTGAAACTGAGAGGTCTGAGGATGCTGAGTTGGGTCCAACGGGATAGTCGAAAACCTAAGTTGGTGATGGCAGGTAAGCGGATTTGAGGCTGGAGAGGCTTTGAAGAAATGTCGAAGACGCATTGACTGTTGTATGGTTGCAACATGACTTCCACAGATCAGTTGGCGATGACCATTTGCCTGATAATGAAGTGTCGTCACTGTTGTACACTAAACTTGAGCAGTGATTTCAATTTGGTTAATTTGTGACTTTTGGTTCCTCAACTTTTATCTTATTTTCAAAATACCATTTAGAATTTTGGTGTTTCATTTTTTGATTTTTTAATTTAGTCCTTTTTTATAAAAATCTTTAGAAATTTTTAATTTTCTTTCTTCTCTTGGCTCTAATATCATTCAAGGTGAGTCTGCTTTTTCTGAAGTGGAAACAGAAAGCTACTCCTGATCAAAAAGAATGCGATTTAGAATTTCTAAATTTATTTGGCTTCTCAAACATGTTAAAGTATCGAGAGCTAGCAACAAGATCTAAAAGTTCTCTGTTCTTGAAAAAATAATTCTTAAATTCACTCTATCTTAGAGTTACTCTATTCTTGGATTTTCTAAGGTCTTGAACTAGATTGTTGTTATTCATATTGGTTGTTTTAATAGCAGGATCAACTATATAGGGGACTATTTTCTCCTTTCTCAATTTTTGAACTTTTTTTTTCTTTCATTAGAGCTTTTAAAGTTTTCTCTCTTTTCAAAGTATCTAACATTTCATTCACCAATCTTTCTACTTCAATGGCTAAGGCTTGTCTTTTTTTCTAATGAATCACCAAGTATTCCTTTTAGTATGAAATTACTCAAGGAGTTGGTTCACTTCATTCTGTACTTGGTTGAATGAAGCCAATTTTGATGGATTATTAGAATCCGAACTCTCTGTTCGATTTCCCATTTATCTTGTAATTATTTTAATCTAAATCAAACAAATGATCTAAAAATATAATAATAATATTAATACTATACAACTTTCTATTGTATGTAACACAGTCACAATATTGATTATGATATTATTGGTGAATAATAACATTTTTCTGTCATGCATTGAACAATTCTTGTCTTAAAACTCTTAAACTATTAGTATTAGACCAGTCAAATAAATACAAATAATGGACAAAACTTTCTGTAATTGAAGGTATGGAGAAAACAAAAATATATATTTTTATTTTAGTTATCTTTAGAATCTATGAACTTATTTGCAAGGAAATATTCTTTGGGACTAAAATGGTAATATTATATAACTTTAAGGCTTAAAAATAGACTATATTTGAAACAAAAATCAAAGTTTGGTGACTAAAATGTCCCAAATTAAAGTTGAGTGATATTTTTAAAAATCAAACTAAAATTTAGTAACTATTCAAACAATTAACCCGACAAATGTAATAAAAAGTTTAAATTTTCTTAAGATTTAAGATTGGAATTTTATATATAGAAAAAAATAGATAGCAAGAGAGCTTTTATTTTCTTATCAGATTCGAATTCTGAAATAGTAAGTCATTATAACGATAGAATGTCAGAAACATTAAATGCAAAAGAAAATAATAAAAAAATTATCCAATTAGATCTGAATTAATTAAAAATTTTATAAATGAAAATAATTATAAAAAGAAAAAATAATCAAACTATTTGAACTATAGGTCAATTATCAATTTCATCATACTTTTAAAGTTGTATCAATTTGCTCCTCCAACTTTTCAAGTTATAAATCTATTCAAACGACATTGAGTTTGTGTCAGAATTGACGTGACAAGTTGACGTGGTATAAAAGTGACTGACATGATAAAAAAAATTAAAAACTTAATCAATTCTATCATCAACTATAAAATCAATTATTAAGCTAATCCTAATTTAATAAAAAAAATTTACACTTTAAAATCAATTTTAAAAACAAAATATTTCTTTTAAAATAAATTTGGTTAATAATTTTCGCACTTTAAATTATTTTTAAGAATAAAATGTTTTTTTAAATGATTTCAAAATAATGAAATGATTTTTTTACTTAAAAAAATTTAAAAATTAAATAAACATATTGGATTTCAAAAATATCCGGGCTCTAATAATACAAAAATAAAAGATTAAGAGTTTAATTGTATCAAAATAAACTTTAAGGAGATAATTAAATTTT
>CATIWM010402253.1:0-13784 GCA_949671775.1 Mallotus repandus
TTTCGTGATGGATTCTTCAAGTAAGTTTTCCTTTACTGTAACTTTTATAATTATGCCATGATTTAATATTTTGGTTAATTTGATTGTTCTATTAGGATCATATATGTTAATTGCTTCCGCATTTAAGTCTAATTAACACAACCCTCCACCGACAGCCCTTTTCTAGAATGAATTTAGCACTCCACACACTTCTTCAAATAAAACTGGGATTATTACCCAGAGAAGAATGAAAAAAATCACTAATAAAAGGTGTCTCTTTTAGCTCCTATTTTTGTGGGAATAGTGTATGGTGATTGGATCTGCAAGATAAAAAAAGTCAGGTGGGATCTCTTATGATCCCACTCTGATGCCTAAGTTAAAAAGATAATTGATATAAAAGAGAATTAAATTAATTGGTTTAGCTTGGTTACGTCATTGGATTAGGACTCCAGATAAGCTAAGTGGTTACCAGTTTCTGGAGTGATCTTAGGCCATGTTAAGAAGTGGTTCCGTATTTTAAGGAACTTCCACCACTACTGAATGAGTGGAGATTGTGCTTGATATATGTGAGAAGTAGGTGGTTTACGTGTTCCATAGGTTGTAGATCGCATATGACGTTACATGTGGATGATTACAGGCTACAACAAGCATTCTGCTGATTCCAAGAGAGTTGACTCAGCATTTGACTTGGACTTTAACCCTAGTTTATAGGGGTTGAATTTTCTATATGTTATCAGATGTCTCCCACCTAAAAAGTAAAAAAATAACATTTTTTGGCTTTTCGGTTTTTATCCTTGTATTTTTGTTTTATTTGAAAAAATTCTTTTTTCCAAGATACGAAACTAGAGATATATTTGCAGATAATGAATCGTTTCGCCTGCATTTAATGCTATGCTTTTGTAGGAAGTCTTATGTCAATTCTTTGCTACCATTTGTCAAAAAAGAATTTAAAATTTGAATATAATCTTATCGGTTATCATGATAAGTTGGTAATTTGAAATTTAAACTTGGAACTGCCACGCATGTTTTTAGGCATTCAGTCCTTAAGAGAGCCATTTACTGCAATATTTGGCTATTGCTCGTTATTATTTTGCATCAGAAAGAGGAACGAAATTGCTTGCTTTAGAGGAAACTTTGTGTCGCTTTGCTATAAGTGCTTTTCTTGTTTCTCATTTTATTCATGGCTAAGGTTGAGAAATCGTCTTCTGATAGTATGGGTGTAGTGGAAATAACTTCCTTAGGAGTTTCTTTCCCCTTAGGCCTGCTAACCGAACTAGATCTCGCCTTTGTGGCAGTTCTAGGGTTCAATCAAGTTCCACTGAGGTGGGTGGAAGAACTAGTGATACTGGTGGTTCATCGAAAGGTCATGCAGCCATAGATTGTCCCTTTATTTTAAGCGTAGATGACTTAGAGATTTTAAGAAAAATGCATTTGATTCATGTTGCTTATAAGATGTATGTTCCTGATGCTTCTGTTAGAATTTATGATGACCTTGGACCCAGGCGTCTTATGATCTATGAGTAAATACTCAAGGCTGGAGTGAGGTTTCCTCTCTCTTCCTTCTATGTCTATGTGTTGAAAAAATTTAATATTGCTTTGAGTCAATTGAATTCAAATAGTTGGACGATGATTGTAGGTTTGGGTCTGCTATCTACAGAACATAGATTACCCATCAACTATCGAGTTATCAAAACTTTTTACACATTGGTTGATCGAGAATCTCCCTCTTTTCTTCTTCCTCGATCCAAGGGTCTTTTTTATCAAACTTCCTTATACCTAAAAATGCTGGAAGGAAAAGTTTTTTATTTTGGAGAGTGACACTAAGTGGGGTTTTCCCACTAAATGGACCACTTCCTATGACATTGGGAAAGACTTGATGCTAGAAAAAGGAGACTCGGACATTATCGAGTCATACCTTAAATTGACCCATGATGGTCTTATAAATGCTTGTGCTCTTATTGAGGCAAAAATTCCTCTTGGGAAGGTGGTGGATCCGTTAAAAGAAAAAAAGAAGAGTCGTCAAACTAATGATGGTACTTTTATTTCTTCTTTGTGTTTTCTTAGAAGGAGTGTCTAAATTTTTTATATTCATCAGGTGTTTTATCCGCATATATGGATTATAAGAAAATCAACAAGATGCTGAAGAAGCGAAAGGCTTCAGGTGTTACCTCAACTGCTCAACTTCCTCAGGAGTCTTAAAAGACTATTTCTGAGATGCAAAGAGTGTTGACCAGTCCTCCAGATGTTACCTCTTATCCTGTGGAGGATTTGACTTTAGATGTACCTGCTTCAAAAAATTTGAAGTTGGAAACTACAAAATGTTCAGACAAGACAGTCTCGGCCAAAGCAATTTCGGCTGTAAGAGTTCCTGCTTTTTTACATTAGCAATATGGACAAAAAGCTTCTGTATGTATGTCACCTATGGCTGGCACACTTTTGGCTTTCTCATTGCTTCCTCAAGACAGGTCTGATTTGTCTATTCAACAAGACATGGAATTGATCAATCAAGGTAAAAGCCAACTTCTACAAGTGATGATGCATGAACTTATTTTGTTGTAAGGATCCTATGATTTTAATTTGATCTAATGTGCAGGTGTTGAATTCTCTAACCTTGTTTGCAGAAAGATCATAGGCGTACAGGAATGAAATCGGTAATTTGACTACCGAGATGAACATATATAAATCAAATATGGAGAGGAGGACAGAAAAGGCTTTGAAGACTGAGCTCGACCTGTAAAAAAGGATCGAGAATCTAGAGAAAGAATTGTCTGCTGCTGAAAAAAAAAACTACAGTTCTTGATGGAAAGGAGGCTACTTTGATTCATGAGCTAAATCATGCCAAACAATAATAAGCTGCTGCTACAGAACATCTTTTGGAAACCTTAGAGGATAAAAAAGCCAGAATTATTGTGGAATGCCAAAGGCATTTTCCTGATAACGATTTTAGCTTTATAGATAATGCTGAGCTTGCAAGCAAGGATGAACCAGAGGCTACTGAAGGCAAAGATATTGTAGATGTTAATTCGGGCAACAATCCTGCCCAGTGATTTTAGTTTTTTCTAAACTTATAAACAATATTTGCAGTTTTCACCTTCACTGATGTGTTTCGCTTAGGATGTTTTTATTGGTACGATGCACCTGCTATCTTTAAATATTATGTGTCTAAATTTCTTTAGGTTCATAACCTGTGTGCAATCTTATTTTACAAGTTTATTTTGTTTTTTGGTCAGTTAGTAGGCAGATCGTTTGCCTTAAGCTCTCTCTTGAGCAGAAATTTGAGTCTCATGGGGAAGATACCCATGGTGGCCTTACATGTTCACACAAGGGGCCTAAATACTCACAAGCAATTACCTGTGGCGGCAAAGTCACTTCCACTCATCTACGGTGTACTTTTACCTTGAGCTGTATACAAAAAAGATGAAAGAAAATATGCTTTCATGATATTAAAGATCAAGGATGAAAAGAAGATACTTCTATTGATAAAAACATATTTACATTAGGAATCTTAAACAAGGTGTCCTTTTTAGGGAATTGAAAAACATCTATAAGGTATAATCAACCTTTTTAGAGAATTCCAAATAACAAAGGTTACTCTCACCAATCGAAAAGAAGACATAGAAATTAAAGTTATTGTAAAGATAGCTTATGGAAAGAACCTCTTAAGGTTTTCTACATTCCAAGTTCTAGGTAGGTTTTTGCCTTCCATAGCAGCTTGTAGGTGCCTGGTCCTATGACCTTAGTAATTTTATAGGGACCTTCCCAATTGGCTCCTAACTTCTCAGTGCCTGCATCTCCTCTGGTGATTTATGTTTTCCTCATCACCAGGTCCCCTTTAGAAAAATTTCTTTTCTTAACCTTCTGGTTATGATACTTAGCCATTTTCTGTCTATAGGCTACCAACCGAACTACTGCTTGTTCTCGCTTGGATGCCAGGAGGTCTAAATTCACTTTCAGAGCTTTTTCATTCTATAGCTCGTAAAAGTTCATGACTCGATAGCTTGGGACTTCCAATTCCATAAGTATAACTGCTTCAGTTCCATAAGTTAGTGAGAAAGGTGTTTCACCAGTGGAAGAGCGAGGTATGGTTCTGTATGCCCACAAGATGTTGTATAGCTCATCTACCCATAAGCCTTTAGCTTGATCAAGCCTCTTTTTAAGGCCTTGAAGGATGGTACGATTAGTAACTTTGGCCATTCCATTAATTTGTGGATGGGCTACAGAAGAGAAACGTAACTCGATGTTAAGATTGTCACAAAAACCTTTGAAATCCTCACAATCAAATTATTTTCTATTATCTGTGATTAATACGTGAGGTATTCTAAATCTGCAGATAATGCTTTTATGAAAAAAGTCTTTGATTTTACATGATGTGATAGTGGCTAAGGTTCAGGTTCCACCCATTTGGTGAAATGATCTATGGCCACCACCAGGAATTTCCTCTGACCTACAGCTATTAGGAAAGGACCTAAGATGTCCATACCCCATTGTGTAAAAGGCCAAGCACTACCTATTGGTCTCTGGTTTGCTACAGGTTGGTGCATAATCCTGCTATAGCTTTGCCACTTGGTGTACCTTTTGACCAAATCTTTGGCTTCCTTAAGTATTGTAGGCTAGAAGTACCCCTGTAAAGCTGCTTTTCTAGCCAATGAATCTGCAGCTTCATGAGCTCCGTAGATGCCTTGATGTATTTCTATCAGCACGTAAGTGCCTTCACCTACAGAGATGTATCTCAACCATGGTTAGTTAAAAGATCTTTTGTATAAAATGCCATCAGTGAAAGAATAATTTGTGGATTTATGAATGGTTTTCTTAGCTTCCCTATCTTTTATGGGAAGAATACCTTCAGTTGGGTATTTGATTATTAGGGTCATCCAATTATCTCCAACATCTACCACAAGAATTAATTGTTCTTCCATACTTGGGTGCCACAGGATTTCTTTGAGAACACCTTTGGGAGGTTGTGCGTCTAAGGCTACAATTTTAGCCAAAGTGTCTGCCTCCATATTATTGGCTGTGGGTCTTTGCTCTAAGAACCATTCACCTATATTATCTTCTATTTCTTGTAGCAACTAGTTAACTTTTGTTAAGTATTTTATCATCTGCGACTCCTTGGTAGTGAAATTGCCTTTTATGTGGTTAGCCATAAGCTGAGAATCTGAGTATATCACCAGGCGTTCAACATGCACTTCTTTAGCTATGGATAGACCTGCAATAAGAGCTTCATTTTGTGCTCAATCTTTACTCTATCTGGGCCTTGGAGAATAATGTATGCACTAGCTCCTTTTGTGCCTACTGCTCCATCAACATAAAGTTTCCACTTTCTTTTGTTTACTGCCTACTGTTCTATCACTTCTCTCTGTAGGTCTAACATTTTTTCCATAAAGTTAGCTAGGACTTGAGCTTTTAGCGATTTTCTTGGCTCATATTTGATATCAAATTCTCTAAGTCTAATTGCCCATTCTACAAGTCTTCCAAAGGTCTCAGCCTTTTGCAGCAATTTTTGCAGTGCTACGTCTGTTCTAACAATGATGGTGTGTGCCTGGAAGTATGGTTTGAGCCTTGTTGCTGAAATTACAACAGCATATGCTATCTTTTCAATGACTGGGTTCCGTTGTTCAGCACCTCTTAACACTTTGGACACATAGTAAATAAGCATTTGCTCATTTTCTCCCTCCCTAACCAACACCAAGGCAACAATATCATTAATGGCATATAAATACAAGTATAACATTTCACCTTGATTAGGTCTGCTTAGCAAAGGTGGGGAGTTGAGAAATTTCTTTAGGTCTTCAAATGCCTGCTGACATTCATCTGTCCACTTGAAGTTCTTCAGGTCTTTTAACGTTTGGAAGAAAGGCATGCATCTTTTAGCGAAATAACTAATGAATCTTCCAAAGGCTGTAATTCTCCCATTTGGCTTTTGGACTTCATTATTTGTCTTTGGAGGTTTCATGTTGATGATAGCTTGAATCTTTTCCAGATTAGCCTCTATGTCTCTTTGTGACACTATAAAGCCTAAGAACTTGCCTTCTTATACACTGAAGACACATTTCTCTGAGTTCAATTTCATCCCATGCTTTGAAAGTACTTTGAACACTTGGCTTAGGTCTTTAGCATGGTCTTTTGCTTTTAAGCTCTTGATGATCATGTCATCCACGTAGACTTCCATAGATTTTTCTATCATGTCTTTGAAAATTATGTTCACCAGCCTTTGGTGAGTGGCACCGACATTCTTCAAGTCGAAGGGCATGACCTGATAGCAATATATGCCTTTGTCTGTGATGAAGGCTATTTTTTCCTAATCTTCCTTGCACATTGGGATTTGGTGATATCCAGCAGAAGCGTCTACAAAACTATAGAGTTCATGACCTGTGGTAGAATCAATAAGTTGATCTATATTAGGAAGAGGATAACAATCTTTTGGACATACCTTGTTTAAATCTATGAAATCAACACAGAGTCGCCATTTTTCATTAGGCTTTTTTACCATAACAACATTGGCCAGCCATTCAGGGTAAAAAATCTCCCTTATGAAGCCTGCATACTTTAATTTGTTGATTTCTACAGATATCATAGCCTGCCTTTCAAGGGCATGATTTTGTTTCTTTAGTCAGGACTTATAACTGTAATATCATATGGTTTCCTGGCAAACATTGATTCATTTGCTCTCAAGACTTGTTCTATGGAATTTTTCACATGCTCCTGTAGAAGTGAGCCAATAAAAAGCTTTTTGCCTACGGCTAAAAGTGTTAACTCCCTTTTTTCATCTGAGGGCTCAGTGTTGACTCGTTTTGCCACGTCTAAAGTCTCCACTGTTAGGGATTGAGAGACATCTTTCAGTGTACACAGGTAGGTTTCTTTTGCAGCCTTTTAATTTCCTCTGACCACAACTACTCCTGTCTTTGTAAGTATCTTCACGGTCAAATACCGAATAGATGTGCAAGCGCCTATATCGTATAGAATTGGCCTGCCAAGATTGCATTATAAAAGAATGGAATGTCAATAACCATGAATTCTGCTTTGAACTTTTTGACATGTTCCTCATCTCCCAACTCTACTGTCAGGTCTACAGCTCCTTCTATAGGTGCCTACTTGCCTCCCAACCCAATGAGAGGGGTGTATACTGGATGAAGCTTGTTAGGACTTAAACCCAAAGCTATATACACTTTAAATGTTAGTATATTAACTGCACTTCCATCATCAACCAACATTCTTTTTAAGATAAAGTTTTCGACCATACCTTCCACTACCAGTAGATCTATGTGCGGAGAGGTTACCTTATTTTCATCCTCTGATGTAATATAACAGGTGTTGTAGGCTACAACTTATTGATTTCTACAGACATCACTTTGCCAGCATGTCTTTTTCGTTTGGTTGTTACCTTTTTCAAGGAAGATCCTCCTGCAATGATGTTAATGATTCCTGCAAGTTCTGCTTCTGTTCCTTTGTGAGTACCTTTATTTGCAACCTCATCAGGTATCAATTACTTTTCATCTGCAATCTTTGAACGAACAAATTTATTCAAAGATCCTCTCTGCACCAACCACTCTATCTCCTCTTTCAACTGCCTGCATTATTCAGTATCGTGTCCCACATCCCTATGGAACTTGCAGTATTATTTCGTCTTCCTATGGTATGGTTGCTCATTCTTCTTGGCCAACGGATAGTATCTTCAGACTTCTGAACCTACATCAGTACCTCTGCTCTAGAGGTATTTAATAGCGTATAGTTGCCACGTCGATATAGGTTCCTCCTGTCATCACGATGTCTGCCCCTATCTTCTCTGTTCTTGTGACCTTCATCTTCCATAGGTCGCTTCTTATCAAACCGATTCTGAGGCTTTAAAGTTTTCCAGGCTTCATCTAGCCTTATGTACTTTTGGGCTCTGCTCATCAACTCAGTAAAAGTTTTAAGAAGGTCAAGATAAGTGAATCTATCAATTAGCCATACCTAGTACCATGTTGTAAGGCAGTTAGAGCGTTGGTATGACTGAGGTTCTCTATTTGCATAGCCACTTTGTTAAAATGACTGATATAGCTCTACAGGCTTTCACCATCCTCCAGGACTATTTTCTATAGGTCTGCAGATACTCTCTTAGTGGGAATGCTGGTGACAAATCTTGCTTTGAATAGTGTTGCCAACTAAGAGAATGACTTGATGAATCCTTCCTTCAGACCTTAATACCACTCCTGAGCCATATTTTGCAATGTTGTTAGAAATACTTTGCACAATAATGCCTCAATCATTGTATGAAGGTGCATCACGGTGCAAAATTTAGCTAAATGACTTTGAGGATTTGAGGTCCCATCATAAGATTCTAACTATGGAATTTTGAATTTGGATGGGAAAGGGACTTCTAGCAGTTGCTTAGCTAAAGGTGAGGTGTGCGCCAAATCTTGATCCACCTCTTCTGGAGCTAAGGCTCCGTATTTTTTCATCACCTCCATTACCTGCTTTTCAACCTCAGCGTTATTAATCTGCATGCTTTTTTTGTCAGCTTCACTCAGCTCGTCCCATGAGGAATCTTCGCTAGAGATTACTAGGCTTGCCAACCTATCAAGCGGTGCCTTGCCTTTTTGCACTTGTCGAGTACAATACTTCAGAACTGGAGATTCTTTTGCCTCTGGTGGTGTACCATTGGCGGTACCCGTATCAAGTCATTTTAACAGGGCTATCAAATCCTGACGGATGGACGTCAACTCATCTCTTTTTGTAGCAATTTCCATTGTGTGCTCTTTTTGGTTGTCTATTTGAGAATAGTCGAGAGGTTGGCTTGAAGAACCAGTAAGCGGAGGATCCACCCCCAGTGGTTGAGTGTCATCGTTGTTTGAATGCTCAGCCATGAAAAAATAACGTCAAGGAAATGTGAACTTTTGGGAGTCCACACTCACCGCACCAATGATAAAAGGTATCTCATTGAGCTCCTATTTTTGTGGGAATAGTGCATGGTGATTGGATGATCTGCAAGACAAGAAAAGTCAGGTGGGATCTCTTATGATCCCACTCCGATGCTTAAGTTAAAAAGATATTTGATATAAAAGGGAATTAAATTAATTGGGTTAGCTTGGTTACCTCATTGGATTGGGACTCCATATATAAGCTAAGTGGTTACCAGCTCTAGAGTGATCTCAGGCCATGTTGAGAAGTGGTTCCGTATTTTAAGGAACTTCCACCACTACTGAATGAATGGAGATTGTGCTTGATATATGTGAGAAGTGGGTGATTTACGTGTTCCGTAGGTTGTAGATCGCAAATGACGTTACCTGCGGATGATTACTGGCTACAACAAGCATTCTGCTAATTCCAGGAGAGCTAACTCAGCATTTGACTTGGACTTTGACCCTAGTTTATAGGGGTTGAATTTTCCATATATTTTCAATCACCATTTGAAAAATATTTTGCTTTGAAAACCTTAGCACCTAGTGACTGTGGATTCAAAACGAAATGCCAGCCCTGTTTAGCTAGCATTGCTATATTAAAAGCATGAAGATCTTTAAAGCCCATACCACCACTCTCCTTCCTTCTACTAAGCGTCTCCCAACAATGCCAACGAATGCTATTCTGCCCATTATTTTTAGATCCCCACTGAAAAGAATTCAGCATCTTTTAAAGATCATCACATAGAGATTTAGGTAATAAAAAAAGCTTATACAGTATGTGGGAATTGCCTAAGCTACATTTTTTATAAGAACCTCTTTGCCCACCCTTGAAGAAATTTCTTGTTCCAATCTTGTAATCTCTTCCATAATTTCCTGGAGATTAATCTTGATATATATCTGTGCATATAATTCAATTTTTTTTTTATTCTCATCCCTTCAAAGAAAAATGTATAATAATGCAAACTTTGGGGTGTCCCATATTTTTATATGCCAAAATTGTCAAATTGTTTGCAGTAATTATTTGGTATAACTTGTAGTCTCTAAGGAAAAAAAAAGTAGAATCCGTTGAGTTCTTAATAAAGTTCCTTTTGCTTTAAAAAAAAATCAAATAAAAAATTATATAATACAATATAATAAATTCAAAATAAAAAAATCTTAAATATACTAGGGAGTCAAAAGCATAAAATAATTAAAGAGAGCTGGTAGCAACCTAAGATTAATGCGTAACTTTAGCAAAATAAAATCTAGACTCTTCTTGTTCTCTCGTCTTTGTAGTTCCTAAACAGTGGAGAGAAAGGCCATTTCCGGTCTTTTTTTTATCGGACCTTTCCTTTTGTTTTTTCTTGAATAGTTCTGTTTTCTTTTAGTATAACCACTAGTTTTTTTGGCTCTGAGGATATATCCTCCTTTTATTCCCTCTGTGTAATGATTTTGCTTTTTCCTTCATGGAAACTTTGTGCTTGATAGAAGGATATACTCTCAGCTTTGAGATCCTTGGCTCAGTTTACCTGTTGCTCAAGGATGTTCTCAAGCTGAGAGTGCCTTTTTTTCGAAAGATGTTGATGCCTGTTAAACTCAACTGAACATGCCTTTTCCAGTTATCCACAGGACTCTTCCTATTGCTGTTTCTAATCAGCAGACTGGCTGGTGTGTTCCCTCTCCAGGATTTCTCAAGTTTATTACAGATTCAAGTTTTGATCAAGTTTCAAGGGAGACTACTATGGCTGTGGTGGTTTGCGTTGCTATCACCAAGGGATCCATGTCGATGGTTTTTGGTTTTCTCGAAAGGTTTCTTCTATATTGGAAGGTGAACCGAAAGCTCTGCTAACTGACGTAGCTAAGCCAATGCAAAAGGGGATCTGGAAAGCTGTGTTTGAATCAGACTCCAAGCTTACCATCGACGCTATTTCTGGTGGAATAGTCGGTATTCCTTGGCAAATTCAAGCTCTTGTGCAGGACATTACGGTTATTGTATTTTCTGAAAATTTTCTTTTGAGTTTCGTTCTGTCAAAAGAGCTGCTAACAGAGCTACTGTCTGGGTGAGTAAAAACCTTGGCTGTATTAGACATCATCCTTCTTGGTTTGTAAATCCTCCTTATGACTTGGTCAAAACTTTGTATTCTGATGTTTCTGGTTAAGTAATAAAGCTGTGATGTTCAAAAAAAAACAAAAAGAACTGGTAGCAACCTTTAATTCATTAATCTTTCCATTTGCTTTCATTGTACATCAAATCAAAGGGAAAACAACATGTTATAAGGAAGTCTGATAATACTTATACTTCTGTCCGAGTACTACATAAAATGAAAAATGATGGGTTACTCAGCACTTTAACCACGTTATACAGTTTGGGGTTAATTTTTTTTAATGAGAAATTTTTCTTCTTTTATTTTACGATCTTCATATATAATTTGTTTTGGTTCATTGGCATATAGGTTTACTCTCATAAAAATAAAGACACTATAAATCTACAAGCATAAGTAACTTGAAAGCATTTATTTAAATATAAAATATAATAAAACATGTATTATAATAAAAACACAATGGGTTAAGATACAAATGAATCTTAAATACAATAAATCTCCAGAGGATGAATAAATAAATGAATGATCAGCTAAATTCATTGCAACAATGGTTCTGTATTTTTATACAATCACAATAATAAAAGTATAAAATTAATGAAAGAATCATATCCTGGTTTCTAAATTTTACTTCCTCCAATTGAGATAGCTGAAAATTGGTTTTTCAGGAACAGGTATGCACTTGACCGCCCAGCCAATGGGCCATGTAAGAACAGCCATGCCAATGCATGCACCCCATTGACCCCAGTTCAACCTCTCCGTGTCTGCGAATTTCTTCAGAAACTCCACCATCAGTACCTGAAGGACTATGGTTATGCCGATAATCCCCAAGAACAGCTTGTTCTTGTGTATCCCTTTGAAGACATTCTTCTTCTCCATCTTCCTTGCATTGAATTCATTAAACACTTGGCAGAGGACAAAAGTATTGAAGATCAAGGTGTCATTTACCTTCTCAGTCACACCAAATATGGATTCCCCCTTGAATTGTAGTGTCAAGAGGACAGCTATCTGATATAAGGCTTGAGTTAGTAGGTTTCTCCACATTATGTTGGTGATGAGAGGCTCAGTTCGGCCCACAGGTTTTTTATCCATCAGCTCTTCGGTGGGTTGTTCTGTAGCAAGAGCCAGAGCACCGAGTGTGTCCATGATCAGATTCACCCACAGTAGCTGGACTGCTGTCAATGGAACTTCACCGGCTGAAACTGCTGCTACGAAATTGATCACAAGCGCAGCAACATTGACAGTGAGCTGGAATTGAATGAATTTCTGTATGTTGTTGTAGACACATCTTCCCCACCTCAAAACTGTGGCTACAGAAGCAAAATTGTCATCCAAAATGACAATATCTGAGCTTTCCTTGGCAACTTCAGTGCCCTGGATCCCCATAGACAATCCAATATCTGCCTCTTTCAGTGCTGGTGCATCATTGGTGCCATCACCAGTAACTCCCACAACTTGGCCTTTTTGTTTGAGGCACTCCACCATGAGGAGTTTGTCAAAAGGAGAAGATCTTGCCATCACACATATTTTAGCAACTTTCTTCATTCTTTCCTCAGGTGTGTAGTTGCGGAACTCTTCTCCTTCTACGACGGCTCCACTGTACATATCCTGACCAGGCTTCAGTATCCCACACTCGAGGGCTATAGCTCTTGCGGTGAAAACGTTGTCTCTGTGATCATTTTGATGTTGACTCCAGCGTGTTGACAATGTTCCACAGCTTTCTTTACACCTACACCTGGTCGACATGGGTCCTTGATACCCACAAGTCCTAAAAGTGTCAAGCAATCTTGGAGCTTTTTCTCTTGTATTCCATCTTCAGATTGCTCTTCTGATATCTGTGAACGTGCAAAAGCGATGCAACGAAGGCTGTCGGCTGCCATCCCTTGAATAATTTGCTTGAAGATGCTTCGATTTTTTTCATCCAGATTTTTCACCATTCCAGAGGCATCATAGTAACTTGAGCACATCTCAAGTATCATCTCTGCTGCTCTTTTCCAGTGCACGTGGATTGTGTTGTCAAGCTTTTTTCTTATCAAAACTCCACTCCTCTTCTTCAGTGAGTTGAAGGCTTCAACATGGAGAATGATAAAGCTATGCTTCTGTTCCTCCATATCCATGTTCAAATCCAGAATGGCCCAAGAAAGAATTGCTTTTTCTGTGGGACTACTGAGAACTCAAACTCAGATTCTGGATTTGCTCTGTATACACTACCCGTAGTATTGAGGGCAACTCCTTGTTTGACCAAGTCAAGAACATGAGGGGAAATCGAAGAAGAAGTGCTTTGCTCCACTTGGCCTAGCCAAAACTTTGTTACCTTCATCCGGTTCATTGTAAGAGTGCCTGTTTTGTCGGCACAGATTGTGGTAGCAGAGCCCATAGTCTCACAGGCAGAGAGCTTTCTCACCATTGCTAGATCAGCCATCATTCTCTTCATGGAATATGACAGAGTGAGTGTTACAGCCAAGGGCAGACCTTCTGGAATTGCAACTACAACAATTGTGACTGCAGCCGCTACAATTCCCACAACAGCATTGACTATATCAACCGCCTTTGTACTGCTGCCATTGAACTCCCTATTTCCATTCTCATCTTGTGTATTTCCTGTGAAGTAGCGAACCAACAAGACGACCGGGACAAGGAAAGCAACAGCCAGACCAGCCTTACCTATCGATGAGGTGAGCTTATTAAGCCTAGCCTGCAAAGGTGTTTGCTCATTGGTGTCGCGGCTGATATGGCTTATCATTTCGCCCCACGTTGTATCCATGCCAACTGATGTAACAAGCATACGACCGTAGCCATCAGCTACCTTGGTGCCAGAGAACAAGAATGGATTTTGGTGGGAATTAAC
>CATIWM010402279.1:0-19653 GCA_949671775.1 Mallotus repandus
GGGAGAATTGCTAGTTTCCCCATGTATTTTGGCCTAATACACTACTTCATCCCTAACATTTGAAAAAATATTTATTCATCCCTGACATTTGTGATCCGTGTACTATTTCATCCCTGACAAAGAAACTAATGAGTATTAACTGTCGCAAATGTTAGGAATGAATAAATATTTTTTTAAATGTCAGTGATGAAGTAATATATTAGGCCAAAATACAAGGGTAAATAGCAATTCTCTGTATATAGAGAGAGAGAGAAAGAGTTTTGTACACATGTAAACATACATAAAATAGGTGTTTCATACATTTCCACTCCAAGAGTAAACAAGGGAAGCCAACTATAAAACACGTTTCCACTCATAATATAGAAATGTGTTTCATAGTTTGCTTCCCGGCGTGTATATATATAATGAGTGTTTGACACATTTCCACTCATATATCTATATATATATATATTGCACACATGTAAACATACATAAGATAGGTATTTGGCACATTTCCACTCTAAGAGTAAACAAGGGAAGCTAACTATAAACACATTTCCACTCCAAGAGTAAACGAGGGAAGCCAAATGTAAAGACGAAAGGAAATCATTTTAAGCAGGATTTTGGAGAACCAACAATATAAAAGTGGTAAAGTATCAATTTCACTTCCTTTTCTTTTTATCTGACCATTTCATTATTAAATGGAGGCATCAAAATGAGAACAAACTACCAAAGAAAGCTTAAAATGGGGGTTGAAATATTATAAGAATCCTTCTCCCAATCATTACATCTAGTAATATAAAAAATTTAAATATCTTTATTATAATTTTTTATTTTGATAAAATTATTGTAATTAAGTAATTTTTATCAATTTTAACACAAATTGTTAGTTGATCAAAATCAAATAAAAATGTGGATATAGCATCTATAAAATATCAAATTATCCTTTTCTAAATTGTTAAATTTTTAGAGATCTATGTATATAAAAAATAAATTTACTTTGATAAATTATTACATTTAAAAATGTTACCAACTATAATAATATTAAAAACTAATATTTTTAATATAAATATATTTATAAATTATTATAAATTTAATTATTGCATGAATATTTTTAATTTAATTTTGTACAAATAATTTTAAATTGAAATATTTTACTAACAGCAAAAAATTTGGAATAAAAATGCTTGAAAACACAGTTTTTTTTTTTAATTCTTTGTATCAATATACTTTTACAAATTTAGTAAGAATAGTAAATTTTATATTTTACAAATGTTATCTTAACATTTTTTAAATTTTGATCAAATACTTATTTCAATTAAAAATTTTAAAATTTAATTTAATTATAATAATTGACAACTCTGAAATTAATTCAACTGTAAAACTTGCATACACGAGACAAGTTAGGGTGAGCTCTTAGAATTTCTCCCACAAGGACTCTGATGTTTAAGTTAGTATTGGGTATATTGAATGTGTAAGAATGTATAGAATTAATTGTGAATGTATACTATGAGAGAGCATAAAGGTTTATATAGGGATGTATAGCTCCAACCTTGTTGAAGTTGGACTTTTATCCTTGTCCTTTTAGGATTGGTTCTCCTTATTAGGAAAGAAATACAATTTCTTTTTAGATTTCTTAATGGGCTTCAGAATGTTAGGCTCAAATTTTGGGCTTGGATGATGATATGGGGTATTAGTATTACTCATATATTTATGTCCGAATAATTTAGAGTGATGTTGGTCATTGCATTATCTTTCGCATCAAACCAAGCACCTTTAGTGCTGGTGAGTTATTGTATTATCTTTCGCGTCAAACCGAGCACCCGTAGTGCTAATGAGTCATTATATTGTCTTTCATGTCGAACTGAGCACCTATGGTGTTAGCGAATTAATGGACCGAGCACACGTAGAGTGTTGGTGAATTATATTTAGCGTTGGGTGCTAGTCTTTCACATTGAACTGAGCAAGCATAGTGCTGGCAAATTATTGGACCAAGCACAAATAGAGTGCTAGTGAATTTTAATCCAAGCACGCATAGAGTACTAGTGACCCGACCACGTTTAATGCTAGGGAATATTGATTTTAGCACATTTTGAGTGTCAGTGAGAGCTGAACTAGACACAATTAGTGTAGGCAAGCCTCAAGTCGAGCACAAGTGCTTATGAGTCTTGAGCACACATAGTGCTGAGTATTGATCCAAGCACATGTAGAGTGTTGGTAGGTGTCGAGTCTTTATTGTATGCCCATATGATGGGTACCTGCAATAAATCATAGTTTATTTATAATAAATAATAAAAGGATGGAATTTTATCATTAGTGTAGCATGGTGTCTGATGTTATTTGCTAGTTTTAATTATGGTCAGTTCAACGTTGATGTCCAAATCGAGCATTATTAATGTTTTATTGATGTCGAATAAGATAGTATGATTATTCAATTGTTCGGACTGTCACTAATCAAGCGAGGCACTCAAAGTAGCATTCATGCTCGTGGCCAGTAAATGTACTTTCTTTAAATGTAATAACAAACAAAAGAAAAGAAAAAAATTTGGGGACCGTTCGATCTCCTATAGAAATTAATGGTAAGTCCTTGATGTATTCATAAAGATATACCAATAAGATTAGTGTATATTTTTCTAACTCCATGCATAGAGCTATGGCGATATATTGTTATTGTTGTTATTATTATTATTATTATTATTTAATGAATATGCATCTATATTTAGAAGTATGAATATGTTTGTGTAACAAGTCAAAACTACTCTTATGAAAATAAATAATTAAGAAAAGAAAACTTATTGTTGTATGCACACATCTCACTCTAGAGTTAACAATTTTTTTTTATTGCTTGAATTTCTTGCGGCCTATGCGCCATGATGTAAAGTAGCACTAAAAAGTGAACATGTCTTTGAGATAGTTTAAGCCATTACTCGATACTGATGAAATTTCTTATTGATGTGTCTTATGAGAAATCATGACGGGCATAAAACATGATTCTCACCAACTTATTCTCGTCATAATTTTCATTCCAAGACTGCACAAAGAGCTCATACAAGACACTGATGGGTTGTGTCTTTAGTTAGCTTGTGTCCAGGAATGAATTAATGAAGCTGAGAATATAAACCATATTCTTTTTCCTATTTTGCAAATTGGTACGTAGTGGTTTCCCATGCATCCCTCCATCTGTGCAATGTTATTTTTTTTAAAAAAAATTATTGGCTAATGAATTTCAGTAGTTGTATAGCATTTATGTATGTGTGGCAATAAGTGCATTTAGGGACTAATGTCTGTAGTTAGTGCAAGAGAGAGAGAGAGAGTGTGTGTGTGTGTATTTGAATGTATAAATGTGATAAGTCATAGCTTATTGTATTATTTATATTGAAAATAAATATTTAATATTTAATGTTATTTATTATAGGATAAAAATCATATGTTAAAAATTGCAATGCATTATTTGCATGTTATATAGTCGTATGCCTTGAATTAGATGTAAAATGCAAGAAATAAAACTTATCAGTTTTGATGAGGACTAATAGAATAGTGCTTGACATATGTGTAGATTATGAGTTGTGGAATTTGTTTTCCATAAATGGTGCCACTTGATAACTCTGAAATTAACTCAACTGTAGAACCTACATACACAAGAAGAGCTAGGGTGAGCTCATAGGATTTCTCTCATAAGAACTCTGATGCTTAAGTTAGTATTGGGTCTATTGAATATGTAAAGAATGTATAGAATTAATTTTGAATGTATAATATGAGAGAGCATAAGGCTTTATATAGAGATGTATAGCTTCAATCTGGTTGAAGGTGGACTTTTATCATTATCCTTTTAGGATTAATTCTCTTTATTAAGAAAGAAATTATAGACCATTTTGATGATCAATGGCTAATCAACCTCATTTTGATTCTAATAAGCTCAATTTTGAGTCACTAATATGTATATTTCAAGTGTGTATAATCTAGGTTCAAGTTAGAGACATTTCCAAGCTCAAAAATTAAAGTTAGCAAAGTTGGCAGAGATGCTCATGATCCTTATCACGATCGTGAGCATCCATATGATCCCAGTCTTAAAGAATACTTAAGTATATAAACCAGACAATGATGCTCATGGTCTTGATCATGACTATGAGGTCATTCATAACCAAGTCAGTCATAGTCGCGAGCTTAATGATTTTAATCGTGATACAGTTGGCATGAAGTGAGAAAAAGGACAGAGACCCTCATGATCCATGTCACGTTCGTAATGGGAAGAGTCACAAGCATGATTAAAACTATCATAAGCCTAACTAAGTTGAAGATAAATACTAGTTGCACACTGTGACCCTCACGAGCTAGATCATGATCATGATGAAGGAATCATGAGCCAATGTCATGAGCCTGACCAAGTGCAAGCTAAGTGAAGATTAGGTCAAATGACCCTCATGATCCCATGTCACGATTGTGATGATTATCACGATCCAATTATCAAACATGCAACGGTCATAAAAGAGCCACAACGGTTAGTTTTGTCAAAGGATATGATCGTGATGGGCTATATCACGATTGTGAGAGGTGAAATTCCTGCAAAAAGCTTAACAAGCATTATATGAGCATGATGAAGTTTGGGCACAAACTTGCAGCTCTCCTATAACTAGAATTTCATTTCCAACCATAAACACACATCACAAAACCTCATTTAAGAGGTTAGATAGTGGTTGAGCAAAATTATTTTCTTAGCATTCATTATGAATTCAAAGCTTCTCTTGTAAAATCTTTATAATTTATTAAACACCCTAGAGTGTGGGTTGTGTGCTCTAGTATAGGATCTATTTATTATCCTTCTTAGGTTAAAAAGAGAACTAAGATCTATTTTAGAGGAATTGGTGAACATGGGTTGTGTGCTTTAGTATGGTATCTGTTTATTATCCTTCTAGGCTTAAAAAGAGAACTAAATATCTATTCTAGAGGAATTGGTTGAAGTGTGAACCATTAAAGCACTTGAATTTTGGGTTTGGTTTAAGCTAAACCAAGAAAAACTCAAAGATTGTAATATGTTTGAGTTGAGCTTTAAAACCTAAAGTTGTAAACTCAATCTACGTGAATATATTGGAGTTAGGGATTGACAATTCTAATTTGGGTGAAGTTAGGTGGAGAAGTAGGTCAAATTGAGGAATCGAACTCCTTAAATCATTGTGTCCTTCTTTAATCTCCTTTTTATTTTATTAATTTTTCTTAATCTTTTCTTAAACTCAAATTAGCACTATTTACCCTCTCTAGGGTATTCTTTGATATAAATTTGTTTTTTAGATTTTTTCATGAATTTCAGAGTGTTGGATTTAAATTCTAGGTTTGGGTGATGATACGGGGTATCAATAATTTTATTAAACTTAGAAAGTTATGATAAATTAGAAAATCACAAACATTGTGCCAATGAGCTCAATTATTATTGTATTGATGGTGAAACTAAGGACGAGAAATAGTTCAGGTCTTGACGTCCAAGTTTGCAGGTTGACAATCAGCTCTGAATTTTCCTAACCGGACATTTCTTAATCATGGGCAAGAATTATATTGTTATCAAAGTTTTTTAAAAAAATTTATATTTCTTAATTAGTGTTGTTAGTTGTTAGCATTAAAAAGAACTAATATACTGTGTAGATTTCACCAAATGTAAGACACTACCGAAATGAATCCCACTTAACTATCAAGATAATTCAAGTATTATCTTGATTTAGATTTAGAGGTTCGATTCTAAAATCTTATTCAAAACTTTTTGCCTAAACCAATGGAAGTTGGATTCTAAAATCTTATCTAAAAATTTCATTTTAAACCCGTTGATCAATCTATCTAGATTTTATTTGAATAAAATAAATATATACTTTGTGCGTTGTTAAATGACTTTTTAATCTTTTTTTTTTTTTTTGTCTTTTGTAATTATATCCACAATACAAAGTGTTGAGTGTTGACGTGAAGGTTCATGAATTTTTGTGCACAACTTCCCTTCCAACTGTGAAAAAACCAAAGTGTGCTTTCATAATCTGTTAATTTGCTTTGGTAGCTAGCTTGGACTTTAAAAATGGCCTAAATTGCTTGTCCATCCTTCACAATTTCAGCCCTAAAAGCCCAATTAAAAGTCCAAATTTAAGCGAGAAGATAAACATTGATTAAAAAGGACACTTTTGAGAAAAAGCCAACACAAAGCTAAAAAAACAAGAAAATGAGACTGCCAATTTGCCACATTGTTGCATGCTCTCATCCCCTTTCACTCGCACGAAGAAATCTGGCAGTGCAAAAGAAGAAACACACAAAACACAAATGCATTTTTGCATAGGCTGAGAGTATTACAATAAATAATCACCAAATCATTATATTTATACAACAAAATATTATATTTACGATACATTTTAAATATTTTATATTTATTTATAAAATTATTTATGTATATATATATATATATTGAAAAACAAGGTGTGCTTGTAGGAGTTACTAGATGAGAAATTGAAAAAGGAGGGAACAGAGAAGTAACGGACAGCAGTCAAAATTAGCCGTTTCAATACAGAGTTCTCACTTCACTTGTAAATTCATTAGCTGCCCCTACCAAAGCCACTTGTCAGTATTCATATTCAAGAAAATCCACAAAGCCGTGAAAATAAAAATAAATGGATGCACTCATATGATCATATGCATAGCCTACACCACACCCTTTCTCTTTTTTGCTTTCTAGTTAACCTTTCAAATATGGTTACTACTCCACTCTCCTCATTAATCATCTACCTAATACTTATTATTATTATATTTGGTGTACACTCATCAACTATCTTAACTTGGTAAGTGGGTATCACTATTGATTTTTTAGTTCAATTTAGAGGGTAGAAATATATAATTATATATTACATAAAATTTTTATATAATTATATACTACATAAAAATTTTAGTATCGGTAATAATAACTGTTGGGATCAACTAATAGAAATTTTTTCCGTTTAAACGAGGTTTCAGGTTCAAATTCTCATATATGCAACTGTATTAAATTAGTTGTTGAAAAATATTTACTATCTTTATGGTCGTTGAAAGTTTTTATTATTCTTATAGTCCAGTCTAGATATCATTATATCTGTTTATTATTGATTATTTATAAAATATGTTTATTTATTTATTTTTTCTTTTTGTGTACATAAAATCGACAAATAAGGTAAAAATGGCCATTGGATGCTGCCATTGGTGTTGTCTTTAAGTTAATATAAGTTTAAAATCTAATATAGGAATAGGACCCATAGGTATACAGAACATAATACAATATAAAAGAATAAAATGTATAAGGATTTTAATTCAAAATTTTAAAATTGTTGGCTATTTAAAGGATCTAATGCCTTTTTAGGCATAAACTCATCATCAATGACAAGCGTCTACTCATTTTCAAATCCTCCTTGATATATTTCTTTCGTACGAGCCCCACCTCCAAATCCTCTCAGATTCCAACTATTATCTCACTCTCATCCACAAACACTACTGAAACCACCGATCAAGTGCAAAAACTACAGCTGCACCAAGACTCATCACCGCCACTATACAACAAATAGTAGACTGGCGATCATCATGAGCAATCCAATTACTGCACAATTTCAAGAAGAAACCCAAGAGCCAAAAATGAACAAATTTCAAGAAGAAGACCAAAAGGCCAAGACAAGTAAAAGGTATATGCTTCTTTTGGTGATCAACTATTTATGCCTGTTTTTGGGTTCTGTCTCTTCTAGTTTGCTTTCCAAGTTCTATTTCGTCCACAAAGGCTCAAGCAGATGGGTCTCTACATGGGTCCAATCTGCTGGCTTCCCTCTTCTCCTCTTCCCCATTTACCTTCCTTACTATCTCTTCAACTGCACTGAAAGAAAACCCTTTGATCGCTTCACTCCAAGAATTTTGATCCTATCGATCTTGATAGGCCTAATGTTAGGCCTGAACAATCTTTTGTTCTCATGGGGTAATTCTTATCTACCTGTCTCAACTTCATCTCTTCTTTTATCATCTCAACTTGTGTTCAATCTCATTCTCTCTGTCATCATTGTCAAACAAAAGATTACTTTCCAAAACCTCAATTGTGTAACACTTTTGACCCTAAGCTCAGTCCTTTTAGCCCTGGGTTCAAACCATGATAAGCCTCATGGCTTAACCACTGCCAAATACTTTATAGGGTTCTTTTCTACTATAGGGGCTGGCTTGTTATTTGCACTATATTTACCAGTCATGGAGAAGATATACAAGAAAGTTTACTGTTACCAGATGGTGATGGAAATGCAGCTAGTGATGGAAATTGCAGCCACCGCATTGGCCACTGTTGGAATGGCATCAGATGGTGGATTTTCAGAGATGAAGAGAGAGAGTAAGGTGGTATTTGATAAAGGAGAAAAGTGGTATTGGGTTACAGTGTTTACTAATCTGTTTACGTGGCAGTTGTGCTTCATGGGCACAGCAGGAATGGTGTTCTTGACGTCATCGCTAACGGGAGGGATATGCATGACTGCCCTTTTGGCCATGAACGTGTTGGGAGGTGTTTTGGTATATGGAGATGCGTTTGGTGGTGTGAAGGTGGTGTCCACTTTGCTTTGTGGGTGGGGTTTTTGTTCTTATGTGTATGGTATGTACCTTAAAATGAAAGATGAGAAAGAGAAAATGAAGGAAAATGAGAACCAAAATCTTGAAATGGAGATGGTTATAGCACCAGACAATGTTTGAGGTTTGATGGCTATCATCTATATATGCAGTTTTTTCTGTCTTTTTTCTTTTCTTTTTCTAATAGGTGCCATTAGCTATATATATATTCAGAATCAAACCATGTTTCCATGTGCAAATATATAAAAGATCAAAAACAGTTTTAGGTTTATAGTGCAGTGATATTTTGTGGGGTTGTAGACAGGTTGAGTTTGATATACCTTTCCAATTATTGTAATCAACATCACTTAATTGTCATTATTATCTTATTTCAAAATCCTTAAATTAATTATAGTACTATAATTCATGACTAGTCATGAATTTTATGTACATTTGGGTTTGTGACTTCTATCATATTCCATTTCAGTATTACTATTAGGCAATATCATTGTTTTATGTAGTGGTGCACAAAAATCAATTAAACCATAAAATCGAATTGATTCAAACCAGTTTAAATTGAAGATTGTAGTTTAGAGTGGTTAATAGTTGGTTAGAGTTTGAAATTTTTTTAAACCAAATTTCTGGTTTGATTATGGTTTAGAAAATAAAAATTTAATAAAACCAAACCAAACTGATAATATAATTGTACTGCATATACTTTTTATATTTGTAAAATAGAAGTTATGTGCGATGTAGTCATTATGCATCTATTCCCTCATATTTTTTTGCTTTGTAATAAAAGTAGATATTATTTTGTAGTATTTAACGGAAAATGAGAAGCACATTACTTTTAGAAATATTATAAAATATGCTTTATACATTAATTTATAATAAAAATAACTAAATATTATATTTAATATAAAAATAAGATATATAACGGTGGAAATGAAGTGAAAGAAATTTGTTTAAAAAATAAAACTAAAAAGATAATTAGGACCGAAATTTTAAACATTTGCATATCTAATATTTTTATCTTAATTTTATAATTTTGATAAAAATATTTGGATTAAACTAATATTTGATAATTTCAATACACTGCATCAAAATCAAATAGTTAAAACTGTTTCATAGTAATTATAAAAATTAAAATTATTAAATTTAAAAATATTTAGTTGCCAATCTAACCAATCTTAATATTATAATTTACCTATAGGAAACATATATTTAACAAGGTCTATATTAGTCTGAAAATTCTATACAGTTTCGACTTGTTGCAATTTTAGAATTTTCGTAAAAAGTCAAAATTTGACAAATTAGTAACAATTATAGGTCAAAATTGATTTTGGTCATATTAAGTGTGGATGTGCTGATGTGGCATTTTAGGTGGCACCATTGATATGGGGCTTATGCCTCATCAAATAAATATTTACGAAAAAAATCAAACATTTTCAATTTGTAGCAATTTTGTATTAAATTTATAATTTTGACACAAATATCTTAATTTTTCTAAATACATTATATTTTATTATTAAATATGTAATTCTTTAGTAGTTAACTATAATATTTAAATTATTAATTATTTTCATAGTTTATAAAATTTTAAAATATACATTATACATTTAACACTAAAATACATTAATTCAAATATTAAATTATTTCAAAATAAAATAATATTTACATAATTTTATATTTAATATTTAAATTATTTATTATTTAAATATAAAATTTTAAATATTTATTTTTGTTTAAAATTAAAATACAACATTAATAAATTATCTAAAACCAAAATATTTCATATGATTAATAACCATAAATATTAGTAAAATTAAATATATGTATTAATATAGTTATTAATCATGTAGATATTAATTTATTTTTAGATAATTTAGTAATTAAATTATTGTATTTTAGTGTTATGAAATGTATATGATATATATTTTAAATTTTTATAAATTACAAAATAAGTGATAATTTAAGTACAGAGTTTCTACGGTGATGTAAAGGGGTTTATTTAATTTTCCTATTTTAATTAAATTTAATAAGGAAAGAATTTTATATTTAACTAGAATTTTATTTTATTTCTATTTTAGTTTTTCTATTTTAGCTAGGATTTTATTTTATTTTATTTCCTTCATAAATTAGGGTTGGTGCGTTGTGTCACCTTATAAATATGTAACCCTTGTTCTCTTATAATTCAGTCAATGAATAATACAAGAATTTTTTTCTCTATCTTCACTTAAATTTCTATGTTGAAACTTGTCTATTTTCCTTTAAGAATTAGTTTGTGTACTAGCCTTGTTTATTTACACTCGTTTGCTGCGTTAGGTTGTAATAACGTAGAGAAATTCTTTTATTATTATTATTATTTAATTTTTCTATTTTACTTAGGATTTTATTTTATTTTATTTCCTTCTTAAAAAAGGGTTGATGGGTTGTTCCACCTTATAAATATGTAACCCTTGTTCTCTCATAATTCATCCAATGAATAATACAATAATTTTTATAAGTTTTTTCTTAAGTTTATGTGTTGAAACTTTTCTATTTTTCTTTAAAGTTTAGTTGTGCACTAACATTATTTATTTTTCACACTCGCTCATTACGCTGGGTGGTTTTAGAGTAGGTTAATCACCTACTCCTATGTCAGATGGCTATGGTAGATTAAGCAATTGTATTCATGACGATGCTCAGAGTATAAGAGCCTAAAGAATTGCATGGCATAATCAAAAGGTAGTGTCTAATATCTTTAAGAAAAGAGAAGATCACATATTCCAACAGATCGAGGGATGCTTTGAAGAAATTAATTATCAATTTATGTTTAGACATCAGATGCCAACATAAATCAATTCAACAATAGGCCAAGTCCAAGAGATGATGCCACTCGAGGCCAACCTATTGACGGATTTATTTTTACAAAACCACGTAGACGTTAAATGTATGCGGAAGATATTCTCCGTTATAATGGTAATTCTTATAATTGTGTTTTTGTTAATTGGATTGCAAAAATGGAATGAATTTTTAAACACTTGAGAATCTCTGATTATGAACGTGCCAAGTTAGCAACCTTTAGGTTGAATGCATGTGCTTATTCTTAGTGGAAGAGTTTACAAGCAAAAAGAAAAGGAAGAAGGAAAAATTATGTTGGAGTCCATCTCATCCCAAGAAGGTATGGTGTGTCAAGTTGATGCAGAAGTGAAGAAGGTTGAAGTTAGAGCTATAAATAATGATATAATTGAAGATGTAATTGAAGATTTAGCACTGGAATGTTAAGTTGGCACTATGCATCAATTTATTGAAGACAAACAAGAAAAAGTAGAGGATGAAGAAACAATTTTTATGACTCAAGAAATTGAAGAAGAAATTGAGGTCAAAATTGAAGAAGAGATTGATGGCGAGATTAAAGATCTCAAAAGTGATGTGAAGATTTTGGTAAATCAAGAAGTTCATGGTGAATTATTGGTTCAAAAATCCTATAATTTTTTTAATGAGTTTGAATATGTTGATTTTATTGGAGTCACAAATTTTGATTGCATTGTTCTTGATCCTCTTTTACGATTTATAAATTTCAAATGCAAGAAATTGCCTCAAGTTGCTTCTTAAAGGCACTTAGGCATTCA
Source organism: Mallotus repandus (assembly GCA_949671775.1). Classification (NCBI taxonomy): domain Eukaryota; kingdom Viridiplantae; phylum Streptophyta; class Magnoliopsida; order Malpighiales; family Euphorbiaceae; genus Mallotus; species Mallotus repandus. The sequence goes on from CATIWM010402279.1 coordinate 12,156, forward strand.
AAATATTTATTTATTTTTTGCATGGTGGACTTCATTTTTCAAGGATAAACTTGAGGACGAATTTTTTTCAAGTGAGACAGAATGACATAGAGGTGTTCTTTTGTTATTATTTAATTTTCCTATTTTAGTTAAATTTAATAAGGGAAAAATTTTATATTTAATTAGAATTTTATTTTATTTCTATTCTAGTTTTTCCATTTTAGCTAGGATTTTATTTATTTTATTTGCCTCTTAAATTAGGGTCGGTGGGTTGTGCCACCTTATAAATATGTAACCTTGTTCTCTTATAATTCATTCAATGAATAATACAATAATTTTCTCTCAGTTTTTGCTTAAATTTCTGTGTTGAAACTTGTCCATTTTTCTTTAGACCTTAGTTGTGTACTAGTTTTCTTTATTTTTCACGCTTGTTTGCTGCATCACAAGTAACTTTTTTTTGTCACTTAGATTTTATTTTGTTTTGACCACCATTGGATGGATATGATTCTAATGATCTAATGGTGGTTATTAATAAAGTAAAACTTACTCTTCTTCAAAAATTAAAGTTATTGTAAAAGGCACCTTTTAAATTTTATTATTAACTACTAAATATTGCATATTTAATAATAAATATAATGTATCTAGAAAAATTAAAATATTTGTACCAAAATTATAAATTTGAGATAAAATTACTATAAATAAAAAAGTTTTGGTATTTTTATTTAAATATTTAGTTGATGTAGCAGTAAGTCATGCATCAATAGTACTACCTAAGATGTCACATTAATACCTTTACACTCAATTTTGAATTATAACTATAACTGATTTGTTAAATTTGAATATTTTTACCAATTTTTAAAAGTGAAAATAAGTCGAAAACGTTTTACTTTGGTTTAGACCAATAGATAATCTAACAAAGCTAACCCAATGTATTCTATAGCCATTCCCTAGCACTAAATTCCGTCCAGAAAAAAAATAATAGAAAAGAGAACTAATTCTATAACCACTATAAAACTATGGATAAAAGATTAAGTTGGCCCTTGAACTTATATGGCTGGATCAAGAAGCGTATTTTTTATTTTTTTATCAAAATAATATAGGACTTGTTTATTTGAGCTCAATTTATCACAAATTAAAGTGTAAACAAAATACTATATACTAAAAAAATTAATTTTAGTTATTGATTTAAGTTTTTATTTTTATCCTAACTTAATTAATTTATAGGCATAATTTCTTAAGTTTTATTGTTATATAAAAAATATATGGAAGAGTATAGATAAATTCCATATAGTTTAAATGTTTTATTACTAAAATTTGTATTTTTTTAATAATATTTAAGTACCTATAATTTCATTTTGGCATCACTTAATGATAGCGTATTTAGTAAATTTTATGGCCATCTGAACTAAAAAAAAAAGATGTATATTTCTTTTGGGCGAAAAGGTGAAAAAGAAAAAAAGAGAAGGTTTCTTAGGCAACCCATATAAGCGCAGGTGCCAATTTGAAGTTTTGTCTGTAAAACGGCTTAAAACTGTTTTTGTGCAGCAAAGCCAGCCACTGCCTAGGCATTTACTCGATGACATGAAGGGACTGGACACAGCTTTCCTGCAACAAATAACTGTAAAGATGGGTCTGTGTGATCTTTGACTCTCAGGTCTTAGCCGCTTCTTTTTATTTATTATTATTTTTTTTTTCACCTATCACTTCCCTGATGCTTGGATCAGCTCGAGCTGTCGCTCACGGACTTCCCCTTCTTAGTTTATACTTTCTTGAGCTCACGAGCTTCCTCTTCATATATATGCACTTTCTTCTACTGTTGAGTGCTTTTTTTCTTTAATTTCTTTGGTCTTCGACGAGCTACGTTCTACAACTGATTTTGTTTTTTTGAGCTGTTGCTAGGGTTGATAATGGGACAGAAGGAATCAAACCTTTGGTTCAATATATATATATATATATATTTTAATATGCTCAACTTTCAAATTTAATAGCATAAAATTGTAATTGTAATTGTAATATATGTATAAAAGAAAATATAAATATTATATTTTTAATTCTCGAATTCTTTCTACCCGCCTCCACTCCTAATTGTAGCTCAAATATTGCCACTCAATAAGATATTTTATTTATAAATATTTATAATTTTAAAACTGGTTAAAACCAGGATTATTCTAAATTTTGCAATATATTAATAATATAATTAATTTTGTATTAATGTCGTTCCAATATTTCTATTTAATTTTACCTAAATGGATATTTATATTAAAATGGTTAAAAATCGAACAAATAAAAAATTGAGATAAAATTATAAAAACATAAATAGTTTAATCTTTGTTATTAATGGCTAGCTAGGTTAATTTAAAATTGTTATTAAAAGTTAAAAATCATAAAAGTTACCTCAAAAAAACAATATTTGCTATTTACAGCTGAATAAATTAAGTAATAAGATGTCATATACAAATATTTTCTTTTCATTAAATGACTAGTATACTATTTTAAATGTACATCGAAGTTGATTCTTATCATTGTTTTAATATACTGTAAGGACATCTTAAAGTTTAAAATTCGATTTATACCGTAGTCGATTTAAAAAGAAAGAACTATCCTTTATTACATAGTACATTAAAATTTAGACAATATAACTTTCTTATTAATAAAAAAATATATCACTATGTCTAAACTCTTTTATTCAATTTTTATATATTTTACAAAAATTTAATTTTTTTTTTTATAAATAACTTCATGATTTCATTAGGTACATTGCCATTGGATTGTAGATAATTAATTAGTGGCGACTTTCCTTCTAACTTAGAAAATCAGAATTTCAAACCTTAATTAAATGATAGCTACCATTCTCGGATAAATTCTTTGGATGGTACCAAAATTTTGCACGATTATAAAATGGTACTATTACTTTAATTTGTATCTTTTTAGTATCAAAACATCGATTTTAGTTGCACCAGGAAGTCCCAAAAAACACAATCAGACCAAATTTGATGACGTGGCAACCAGAAATACCCCGTCAGCAGCCACATCGTATACAACATCGACAAACAGTTGCAACTTGTTTGATATTTTGCTTTTTCAGACCAATTGAGAGAATTTTGAAATAATCCAATTTTGAACAAGCAACATCATTAACTTAAACTTTTTTTGTTTTTTTTTTCACTTTTTGTTTTTTTATTGTTGACGTGTCATATGATATGGCTACTGACGGGGCATCTCTAGTTGCCACGTCATCAAATTTGGTCTGATTGTGTGTTTGAGACTTTCCGGTGCAACTAAAATCTATGTTTTGGTACCAAAAATATACAAATTGAAGTAATGGTACCATTTTGTAATCGAGTGCAAAGTTTTGGTATTGTTCATAGAATTTACCCTGCCATTCTCTGTATGTTAAAAAGAATGAGAACATAGTCTCACATTGTTGAATTAGAGTCAATTAGAAGTAATGTACTTTAATATTTTTACCAGTAAAATTATGAATATTTTGAGTTTAAATTTCTACCGTCATTATATATATTAATACTTATAAATTTTTATCACTTTTTAAGGAATATTTATCACTTTTAAAATAAATAATAAAAAATTATTTTTATTATATAATTGGGAAAATGTCCAATTTCGACCTTGGATTTTTGCCCTAAGAGCCCATTAGAACTTGTGATTTTTTTTTGGCCCAATTAGACCTCCAATTTAAAAAACTTGCTTAAAATGGAACTCACAGTTATTAGAGAAGAAATGGTTGTTAAGTGTAGCCTACATAGACAACCATCCTTAACTGTTCCTGCTATATGTGGAATTTGCAATCCAATTCAATTATAAAAAAAATCTCATAATTTAAACATCACAAATCATAGTAAATCAGCACAAATAAGCCAAAACAAAAAAAATCATGGAAATAAAAGCATGCATTAGAGTTGTAGGATGAAGGAAGAATATCCTTAAGCTGCTTGTTATTAAAGATAAGAATAAGGTTCAATTTGACCCTCAAACTTTTCGCAAAAGTTCAATTTTGACCTAAAATGACATTTTTTGACAATTTAGCCTAAAACTTATGTTTAATTTGTCATTTAAATCCATTTTTTGACAAATAACAGAGCATGTAATACATGTCCATTTGAAGGTGTGTCCACAATTTTAAAAAAATGATTATCAGTATAATTAAACTTAAATGAGGATCCTCTAAATTCATTGCTCAAACCGCCTCAAATCTCACTTCGGCAACCCCCAAAACCTCCTCAAATCTCACTTCGGCAACCCCCAAAACTACCTCAAATCTCACTCCGCCTTAAATCCTTAACAGTATCTGCACTTCAATCTTCTTCCTTCTCAATCTCTTTCCCATGAATCACTTCTCTTTTCCCTCCCTTTCTCTTCTTCTCCACCTTCTGTTGTTTCACCTTCTTTCTTTCACCGTTTCATTTCCTTTACTTCTTCCATTTTAGACCCTCCCTTTCTCTTCTTCTTCATTTTTTTGCTAATGTTTCATTTCCCTCTCCATCTATCATTGCTTCTGCTCTAGCTTCTCACCTTTCTCTTCGCTGCAAGTTACATGTTTCTCTTCAATAAAATCATCAAGAACTTATCTTGTCTCTAATTTACATGATAACCGTATCCTCTTGTTAATACCCAAATTTTAGTGGTTTCCCCAAAAATCTGATGATGAAGGATTCTTATCAGTCAGATAGGGGGGAAATTTCTTACGAAGTTTTCTTTAGCGTGCTTAGATCAAGAAGAAACCCAAAAATACAAAAAATATACCAAAAACATACCAAATATCCAAAAAGCCAAATTGGGCCAAAAAAAGACTAAGTAGCAGGGGAAAGTCCATGTGGGCGGGTCAACCCACGAGCTTGGGTTGATAACCTACGAGTGTGGGTTTTTAACCCAAGCTTATGGGATAAAATGACTAAACTACCCTTACGTGGGTCTAAAAACCCACGCGCGTAGGTTCTAGACCCAAGAGCGTGGGTCCATAACCTAAGCTCATGGGTCCTTATGTCTGGATTATAAAAATGCATTTTTTCCTCTTTTAGGAAAAAAGAGTGGCACATTTCCCGAGGAAGACATCTTGAGAGAGAAAACCCTACTATTTTGGGTGATTTTCTCGCACATTTTCTCACTCTTAAAGCAATTGGAGACTCCATCTAATCTAAACACTCAACCAAAAATCATTTCTCTCACTAGGATTTAGACCGATAAATCCAAACCAAACCACATCTTTGACAAAGCACGCATCAAAGGTAATAACCCCATCCCTATGAGGATCCACTATTTATTTTTAATTTAAAATTTGCATTTTTATCATCTTCTCCATCTTATTTCTATCATTTTCATTATTTTTATCATTTTCTTGAATTTTTATCCATTTTATTGCATTATTGTGAATAAAGTTGTGATTTTTGTGGTGATTTGAAGTTTGTGAATAAGATATGTAGAAGGAGAAGGAGGTTCGGGTGGATCCAGGAGTGTTTGCATTAATTTTGCATTTTTTCATTATTTTTGCATCTTTTTCTCCATTTATGTAAAAATGGATATTTTAGTATAAATTTAGTGTTTTTATTATTGTTTTTTGCATCATTTTAATTTTATTATATTTACTGCTATATTTTTATTAATATTTCTGCATTTTTCTCATTTTATTGCATTTTTACTATTTTTATCATATTTATGTTATCTGTGGTAAATTTGACATTTTTATCATATCGAGATCCTGCAATAGAGAAAATAACCAAGAGTCGCTAGTATTGTTCACATTAGAGAATACCATCGTGCTCATCAGATAGAAGATGAAGCACCGGGTGCGTCTCTTGATGCCAACAACACCATCTCCAGTAACATCATCACAAGCCTGCCATAGTCAATCATACGAAATCATATTTCCCCGACCAACTCTAAACTTGGGAGGGCAACCAAACAGATCACAGCACAACCCCGTAGGGTCCTCTAGAATGTCAAAAGGGATCCGCTGACCAGCAAAAATGAACCCATAATAGCAGTAAAGTCAAGGGATATGATCATCATATCCCTGAACTAGAAGTGGAAGGTGTGCATACAGTTATACCATCTCTCCACCAGGACATTCATAGTTGCCTGTTGACTATTCATCGTCTCTGGTCCCTCCAGCAGACCGTCCAAAATACCGTCAAAGCTGAGACCATGCACCCGATCTCGAACCTTTACTGGCAGCTTCCGGTAGAGCTTCTTAGCTTTGGTGAAGCTACCAGGCAACACCAAGTGGGTCACGAGACTTTAAAAGGGAAGTCAGCAAAACACAAATTCTGACTTAGAACTTTTTTTATATATGATCATCAGTACTAATTATTGTTTACTTGTTATTTGTAGGTAATTAGTATCACAAAACCAAAGCAGAAAATGACGCGGCAAACAAATTCTATCATGCTGCCTAAAGTGACATTGAACTCACAAAAGAGCTAATCCTAGCAAGGGAAGTATCATAAACACTATTTCTTAAATAATCCAATTACTAAGTTCGCAAGCACTAACTTCCTATATCTTATCATGTAGGGGGGATATAGCATAAAAAAATTGAGTTTGACGTACTCACCTGCTGGAGGTAAAGCATCCAAACAAGCTCCTTCAAGTTCGAGAAGAGAGGAATCTCATGCCCGCTCGTCACTCCATGCTGCTTGCGATGAGCAGGCACCGGCTTCTGACGTGCAACGCCACTTATAGCCTAACCCGCCTGGTCAGCTCCTTCATCCAAATCCTCCAAACTAACGTCAAGGTCGAGAGGGACCTGCCTGAGAAGGTCATCCCCATCACCGCCTTCATCTCCTTGCATAAGTATATGAGTAAAATAAAGGAGAAAAATGAAGAAAATAAAGCCTTTTTATAGGCCTCTGCTCCATGGTTCAGGAACCCACCCACGCACGTGGGTCTTGACCAACACGCGTGGTCGTTGGACCCACCTGTGTGGGATCCTTCCATAAGCCCCTCCAAAGCTCACCAAAGCTCTCGAAACACGTACTTTGGCATCCCGAAGTTCTGGGAAGGTTCTAAAGACACTATGAAGACCCAAACATCAACTCGAGACATATATGAAAGCTGAGAACTCATAGTAAAGGTCCAAAATGACCTCGAAAAGCATAAAAAACCCAGAAAAGTCTTATGTACTACCATACTCTAAAATTTTTAAATGTATTCACATATTTATGCATTCATACATGCATTTGCACTCTAAACATTATTTTCTCGTGCTCTCGGAGGTGAACTCACACTGGAGAGGGGGCATATGATAGGGATGGACCAGTCAACCTCGGTAGTGACTGTCTCACTTTGACGAGATTTTTAAAATTTCCTGACTTTGACCAGCAACTCTAAGCCAGGATTCTCACTTTTAATCAACTTAATGCTTAATTACCTCATGAAAAAAAGAAATTCCACTAAAGGAAGAATCGTTGGGAATCAAGACATTCATGTGACTTACGATTATCATGTTAGACCTTGGAAAAGGCTTAAATGTGAAAAAAAGAAAAAATACAAAAAAAAACAAAAA
>CATIWM010402342.1:0-13973 GCA_949671775.1 Mallotus repandus
AACCTCTACATGGACGCCAGAAGATCTCTCATTTCAGCTACAGAAGGGATGGTTTCACTTGGATAGATCTTCGCCACGAGTTGGGCAAAACTATCATATTTGTCCAGAAATTCTTTCTGCAAATCACAAGAATGTAATAAAGAAGTAACTTAAATGATTTATGCCTTTCTCATTAAAAAAGACATAATTTCACATCACTTTCACTTTGTCGTTTTGTTTCCTGTCATTTATGAAGTTCCTTGGCACAACACACAAAGGACGGCAAAGGCAAATCAATTGCAAGATTTCCCAAGGCACACAACTGATTGCAGGACAACCATTATATATATCACAGTAAACCAAAAAACAAAATTGCATTAATTTTCAGATTTCATTCTCCACCTACCATAAATGTTTTTCTAACATCCCATCTGGAGTTCCCCAAAATACTTTCAAGGTTAAATTCTTTGTTCGTGAAGAGAGAATATAATTTGCAACTTCTAAATCCCCATTAGCTGTATTGCTAAATGGTGTTTAGAGAAGCGTTCAGTTACAAAGTCTAAGGAAGCATACCTTGCATTTATCCCACAAAGAAGGTAGCAATTCCTCCGAGGTCAAGTTCTTCTGCAACTTCTTATACATGGCAGTGATAGACTTGTCAACCTGCCAGATAAACCTAGTAATTAAGATGATTGCTCCAAAGCAGGGAAAAAGTCATTTCAATGGCATTAACAGACTTACTCCAGATAAACTAGCTTTCAACATCTTCCGGAGATCCATTTTTGACAATCCAAGCTGAAAGGGTATCTGAAAAGGGCAAAACCAGGATTCAGGATTCAATACTTGAATATCTTAGAGAACTATCACCATTTTATACAATCAAACATGATGCAATTTTTTATCAGCCCTCAATTAAACATCAACCATCATACCTAGCACATAACAGTTTCTTGTTGAAAATTAGAACAATTTAATCAAGAACCAGGATTCACCAGCACAATTCCTGTGCTCATCAGCAGACCATTGAACACGAACATTTTGAGATGGGCACTAGGCTTGCAACTTCCTTTCTATGCTATATGGTTGTACTTACTAAAGCGAAATGATCTAGAAATAAGACATTCATTTATTGCTTATTCTGAAAGATGAAAAGCGATCTAATGTCTCTAAATGACCTTCAAAAAGTATCAGATGTTCTGTCAATTTATAAAGAACAGACCTGCTGGCATATAATTTTATTATTTTGCTCATTTGCAATTATCATATAATTCAGTTCACTCAGCCTACATGCAAATAGAGTGCCACTGAATTTTAAAAATAGTAAGAAAAATGCGCCCGTGAAACATGAAGGTGAATGAAGTAACTGTGCATGTGCCCCCAACCCCACCTCAAGAGAAACACCCCAGTTTAATTCATATTCCAACTTCAATGAGGAATCTTCAAAAGCATGAAACAGTACAATATTACACTTCTCATTTTAACTCAATTATTTACCAGACAAGATTCCTCGAAGTAAATATCCTTGATATTTACGTACTCAACGATTTCATATTCACATCAATGTTGATAATAGTAATAATAATAAAACAGATAAAAGAACACTGTATGAGACATATCAACATATAACTCTCAAATACGAAAGACATATCATGACCAAAATACTGACCTCTTCTGGTGTAATTGTGTACATCAAATCCTCAATCTTGCGGGCAAACTGGAAAAGTCGTTCGAATTGCTGCCGAAGAATACAGGCAGTCAACATTAAAAATAGACCATGCTAGTGTCACATCATAAACAACTTCACCAAAAAAAATCATAAAAAATAGTAGAGGATGCTTTCTTACGTAATAGATGATCATGCTGATATGACGAGTACAGGCTTGCTCATAAGCTTCACTTGCCTGGTGATAAAATTTGGCCAATGTTGGAACACAATTGGCTAGGTCATACAAGCTGCAAGATACTCCTGATCAGCAAGGATAACAATCAAAAGAAAATTGAATGATGAAAGAAAAAAAAAAGGTTTTAATAACTTTGACCAGTTGCCACACATACAAACAAAGTAATAATAAAAAGAAAAAATAATTACAATGAATACCTGTTCTGAAATGCTGCATAGTTTTCTAAAAGAAAAATGTCAGCATATTTTGGATCCGTCTGTGCAATTTTCTCTAGTGTCACAAACATTATGCTAACCTGCTCAACAATATCCACGACATAAATTTATACTCACAAACAAGGTTGAAAAAAATAATCTAATCATTGGACGAGAATATACTACGTACAAATTTTGTATATGCCTGATCAACCAAATCCCTGGATTGTCCCTGAATGTACTGTTCCATGCGAGTTGCAAGAGTTGCAAACCTGGGCAGATAAATGAGAATGTCTTGATATGATGTAGAATCAAATTTTAACAAGACATAAATACAATGTTTATGTGCAGAATCATGTGAATATATTTTGACTATACCATAATTAAGTAAAAAACAGCCATCTGAACAACTAACAAAAATAAAATTATTTGCATCAATCAGCACCTCATTTATGATTGCTTAATTCAAAAACATTTTCTACATTACTACTTCTTACTTTGAAATGAAATAAAAGAAGTGCATCTGGTTATACTCGGATCTGCATTACCTTGGTATGTATGATAACACCCCCATCTGCCGCACATTACGCTCATTTCTTTCAATCTGATGGCAAGCTTCATCAACAAACTGTGCCACAGATCACTTGGTAAGCATGAGGAATAAAGGAATTCTATGTAACCATTAATTGTTTCAGTTCAAAGATAAACATACACGGCTAAATTGCATAGAAATTCTTTGTTCCAGGTCACCAAGTAAGAGACGCACAAATCCTGCTGCATCAGCTTTCTGTCCAGAGAGATAGCGCTCTGTAATCCCATGCATTGATATGCAGCGTAGAGGATCAATCTTGTATGCCCAATCAACGACAGCATAGAAGTCTTCCTGAAATCATTAGATGGATACCTAACATTTCAGGACTAACAGTTTAAAGTAATCTCCAGAAATGCTCTCCAAATCACCACCAATGCCTGCTGGGGCTAGTAAGAGTTCTAAAGACCCAACCAGGAAGGAAATGGCTGAACAGACACAAAAGCATCAATCTTTCTGGAAAAACTAGCAATATACATGCACCACAAATTTTGATCACTCCATCTTCACATAAAAAAAATATATATTTTACAAAATTCAAAGTCACATTGGCATGTTTCTTGAAAATAGCATTTATGCACATCAGTTTTCTAAATTCTCCAGTAGAATTGTCAAGATTACTTAATAGTTAATACTCATCCATATAATAAATACAGCAACAAGATTGGTGACATCATGATGCAAAATTTTACCCATTCATACCACTATATGAACCAGTGTGAACACTTTAATCTGATATGACCAGGCCACCAACAAGCCTAAGATGAAATTCCAACAGAATGTAGCCAGAACAGTCAAAGGTTCAGGGTCTTCCAAGAAATTTATGCCCAATCTATTTTTCTCTATATTCTAAGAAAGATACAATGAACACCATAAACTGAAAGATTTCAAAATCGGTGCAAAGAACATAATATGAACTTCAAAACATGTGTGATTTAGGATATACTCAGCAATACAACTGTTTACAGAACCCTTTCAGAAAGAGCAATCCTATATGAAAGAGTGATTGCAAACGCACGCACAATGCAAACAATGAAATGTATAAATTACTTGGATTCCGTCCAGTAAATCCTGAAGAGATTCATTTAGTGCTGCCAAATCTGCTGAATTTTTGCCTGCAAAATAAATTACTTTTGCTGAACTGTCTGCAGCTTAAAAGAGTCTTCATAGTAATAATTAAGAAGAAACTTTAACTGCTTTAAGGTCATATTTAAAAAGTATTACCAGCTTTACTGTCATTCTCATCAATATCCATAATACCCAAATCATCATCATCATCATCATTAGCCTCACCATTATAGCTTCCACCTCTGTTGCCATTAGCATGGCCTCCTGGGGGAACCAGTGCAGGAACTTCAAAGCACATGAAGTGTGCAAAAAAAGAGCTCTGCAGTTTGAGAAATGAAAGAATAATCTCTTACCATAGAGAGTAATAAAAGGAACAAGTGCTAGCATACACGTTAAAAAAAAACTACCTCATCTACTAGGAGCGGGATAAATATCGTCAGCATTTTGGCATAAGCATCAGAAACTGATGATGTATCAGCAGTTTGTGCACCATGGTTGGAGCCTGAAGAAGCTTCAAGCCAGACAGTTGGATTTCTTGATGCTTTTGTACTAGCACGAAGCTCATTAGCAAACTCTCGGGCCTGTAAACAAGTGAGAAAACTTCACTAAGTGACAAACAATGCTAGAGAAACTCGCAAGTACAAAGATGTTTTCTGCTAACTCCAAATATACAGATAAATGATGAAGTAGCCTATGGCCTGACCTCACGGCGAAGAAGCAAATTAAGGGAGCTACAATATGCTTTCCTTAACGAACCCAAGCAGTTCTTATCGAGATTCTGCCAGTAAGACAAAAAAGAATAGTTAAGAAGGGCAAAAACCTTGGGATGCATGCATAAAACTTTACAGACTTATTACAGAAGGTTTGTAAATTAACCTTTAAATGTTGTAGAAGGCGCGCATATGTCCTGCATTTGTATCGTAAGTCTGCGTGATCAGGCCTCTTCAACTGTCCCCGCTGTTTTATCCAACCATTTATATAGATTTTTATAATTAATATATATAAAAATATCTATTAAAATATATAAATATCATATAAAAAGATATAAATATAAATTATAATAAGTATAACAATAAATATATAAATTATAAATAATATATAAAAAATATAAAATAAATAAGAACCGATACTTCAAACTACCAGTACGTTATTTTTTAGTCACTATCAAGAGGAAAGCGACACACAAATGGAACCTACTTGTGAGAAATAACTCTTGTCACTTATCATGAAATCCACCAAACTAGCAAAGTAGTTTCTCAAGAACTCAGAAGCTCTCCTGACAAACGTAGATTTTAACTTCTCAAGTTCTGCCCGCTTCTCTTTAACCTGTAAAAACATCAGGCACCAAATCGGACTTCATAGTTCTATAACATATATTCTTGCAGATCAATTACCAGTAACCTGGCCCCATAGAAGTATTTGACTCATATGGCAACTACGTAAAAGGGTCCATGAACTTGTGTTCTTAGGCACATGGTCTTATGAAACAATATGAAACATATAACTTACAATCAAGATCCAAATAGTGAGATATATTGCTACATATTCAGGTTGGTCATTAAGCATAGATGCGTTGCCAATTAATCTCTTACATAATCTTTTCATTTTCAGCAATCTGATCTCTTATTGAATTGTAAGGAATGAAGAAGAAGACGCAGATTACTTACAGCACGTATGTTTGCATAGGTAGGATCCAGATTAGGCACTTGAAGACCACGCAAAGCACCAGTTAACCATTCACATGCATCAATATTTTGAAGCATGCGTGCCTCGTCAAATGAACCTCCTGTTAGGCATGCTGCATACTATATCAAATGCAACACTTTTAGAATATGAAAATACTTGAAAGCTTATCCTTGAACGATTTTAAGACAAATAAAATATGATATACCTCCGAAGGAACACGCAACCGTTCAAGAAGCTTATCGAGCTCTTCAATCAGTGTTTTGTTATTTACAGACTGCATCTCCAATTTGTTATTGCGGGTTTCTATCTGGACACCGTTGAAGCAAAAATTATAGGAAGTCGGCAGGCATAAAATCTAAGATATGCACATATCCAAAGCATTCTTCTCGGTAGCAAAATTTGGAGGGGTAAAAGGGACACTAAAATGAAGCCACACATGAGAAGGTGAATAATTTCTAAACCAGCTCTTTGGCATAATTATAAATCCTTTGGTGAGGCTGCTTATCAACTTATAGAGAAGAAAATGGGACTAATAAATAAGTAGTTGTTAAATGAAATTTAAATTTTAAAATGCCAAAGGACTTGTCCATGCCGGTAAGAACTACACATGTATGCCAGAAACAACAAAACATGTGTACATATTCTAATGATACCCATCATCACAGAGGAAACAAAAACACAGGTTTTATAGAAATTAACAAATTCAGTAAATGAGCTCTTACAGATTCAATGTCTTCTCTCATGTGTCTAAGTTTCACATTAAAGATCCCTAACCATTCATCCATGTCATCGACACAATTTGTTGCAGCCTCAAGCCCTTGCAACACCTAATGAAACCAATAAGCAACAATTAATTAACAGCCAAAAAACTGCTTTAGTTAATAATTAATTGTTCTGGATAGAGCTTTCCACGCAAATGAGGGAGCCAAATGCTAAAAGAAGTCAACCACAAGGGAGATCAAGGAAAAATTCACTGTGCACAATAAATAAACACCAAGAATTCATCCCAAATGAATCTCACAGTATAAAAATACAAAAGAAGAGGTTAAGCTTTTGTGTAGGATTAAAATATTAAAGGAAATTGCACCTCATCTATTAAAGGTTCACTTTCTAAAATGGCATGGACATTTGCGGCTTCAAGAGCAAGGAGTTCACGCTTCAACCTTTCAGAAAATGCCTCTGCTTCACCAATACCCATGACATAACTGCACCCCATTGTATAATTAAAAACTTTAGATCAGTATTGTAGATTTTCAAAAGCCAATAGATATCATTCAATAATACAGTAGCTGCCTTTGATCCGAAAGAAAGGAGGAAAAGTTCTAAAAAAAAATAGGAAAAAACAAGATTCAGCAACAAATAAGGACTAAAAGTAGCACAGAGACCATCACACAATCAACAAGCTTTTATTCTATTTATTAAAATGCTATGACGAATAAATGGCATGACAGGATCAAATAATAGTTGTCATGAGATAATGATGTCACCAATTATAACTCTAATCTCCTAAGCATAAATCCCCTGTTCACCTTATTGAATCTAAAGAGCACCCTTACAGACTGTGAATCACAGTTAAGTTTAAGGTCTATGCCCATGTAAATCACATCCTTCCAAACTGGAACACAATGAAAATGCTTAAATGTTAGAAATACAAGTACGCTGTGCAAGACCCATCTTCACCATTTATTAAAACCAGCTGTCTCTACAGTCTTATGTTAATAAAATAAGCATTCAAAGGGGAAAAACCATACGTATCAAGAAGGGCCTCCATGTCCTCTTCCTCAGCTTGAGAGACAAGTTCCTTTTCAACACTCACTTTCAACTCAGTTTCTGCCACTTCAGCCACAACAGGCCCATGCCCATCTTGCTGATTAGTTTGCTTGGTAACTGTAGGTGTGTTTTCCTGAACAAATAAACAATAAGTAATTTTTTAACAAGTTAGAAAAATTATTCTAGCATAACAATTTACATATCCAATTATGTAAATTTAACTGCATACAGATGTGGATCAACAAGAACCTCAATCTTACAGACAGGCATCCAAAATATGTGAACAATATCCCGGGATCATACAAACAAACAGACCCTCACATTCACTCTTACACCCTGCTAGAAGCTATGGCCACAATGATGAAACTGATGCACAATCCTTGTGCATAAGAGAGCATAATAAACTTCAAAATCGACACCCATTTAAGACCAACAGTATATTTCAGATAAATATCCAAATTCATAGTCCTATTCCAATAGAGCAGTTGAGCTGCAAGCACAGAGCAGTCACTTCATATAGAAAAAAAAAATGCCAGAAGATGGAACACACTCCAAAATTTTCACATGGAGATATGGCTGGCCAAAAGCCCTGATATAGATATAAAGGAGAGAGAAAGTTCTAAATACTTTTTAATTCTTTATTGATCTAAACACTGCAGGAGGTATATATGATAAAGTAACAAATGAACTCCCATTACCATAAAAACATCCCAAAAGGGTATATCCAAAGGAGCACTTGCTCATGAAAGGACAGTTTGGAGTGACATGGATGGAATCTTAATGAATATTTGATTATATGAATAATCTGCCTAACTATTTATTTTCTTGCCTTAACCATGAAGATAAGCAACCATAACAAGTCAAAAATAGTCCTCGAGGATACAGAGGTACAAAATCATCACATATACCTTGGCCCAAAGTGCCATCTCCACAACATCCAAGCCAACCACTTTGGGCAGACGGGCAAGTACATCTTTGCAGATGTTTAAGATGCAAAATATAAGGCGATTCCTACAAGAGAAAGTTAAATGAAAAGAAATCAAGGAAAACAAATTCAGAGAAAAGCATTTGTGCACTCATTCCTCATTAAGGAAAGAAGAAAAAGTTGATGTTGATTCTCATTATATTTACCTATCATCAATGTTGCGCATAGTCCACTGAGGTGGAGCAACGCTTTGGCTTCTCAGGTTATCAAATCCCTGTAAGTTGATCACAGATATAGTGATACAAAATTTTAGTGTTAAAAAGGAAAGCTTTTCCTAATCTGCTCAAGTGCACCCTTAACTCAGATAGTCATTGAGCAGCAATTTGACACATAACATAGAGATTCTTCAAGGCATCATTGATGAACCATTACCAAGGTAAATGTACATCCACTAGGATCATTAGCTATAACCTCCACCTTTGAAAGATGCTTCAGCTTGTATAACTTTGCAGGCTGCACAAATCATGGACAAATTTATTTCCAGTGCAAAAATTAGAAAAGAAAATATGAAAATACCCTAAACAAAATGATTTTTTTTTGTCACAATCAGGGATACAAACATCTTTTCCTATCCACAAGCTTTACCGCTTCAGCTTTCTCAAAAAATCTAGCATGAATAAGTCTGAATCAAGACTTGCTTCTAAGCCTAAGTACTTAGCCCCACCAATACCCACAGCACTACAGGATGGCCCAGCTCAACTTTAAGGTTAGGATCGGTTGACACATAATAAAACCCAACCAAGGATCACGTTAGGCACTGACTACCACAAGTGTGCTTTAGTGGTGAAAAAGTAAAAGTAAAATTACCTCAAGAACTCCACCTGTGGAATATTTTAAGACCCGAAGAAATGCTTTTGTCCGTGTGCCTTTTGATTTTGCTGCACAAATAAACAGCTTTCAATGAAACTGTGATATATATTGGGTGACACAACAAAACATTTTATAATATTGCCAAGTGCCAACAAACAAAGATAGCAACCCATACTATGATTTTTGCGTCTGATCTGCCAAGTCTCTTAATCTAATGATGGGCCAATATGCTCTGTCAGAGCACAGTTGGATATTTAAGTTCCAAAAAATGAGAGGGTAAAGTAAATTAAAGGATGGTTTCAGCAAGTGAAATCAAGAGGTTAGGACTGTCGAGTGTCTTGTTCAATAACAAAGCCCAATTAAGCTCTCAAACAGTACCAGAATTGGATTAAGGTTTCAAACAGGACATTGTCAAAATGAACGATGTACAGTGCTAAAAACTTCATACTATTCAATTACGAAAACCAAAACTAGTATATCACTGGCACTCCACAAACTAGTATATCACTAAATCATGAAGATCAAAAAAGCAAAAAATAAAATAAAAAACAGATAGAATTTGCCAAAATCGTAAGTACAAAAACGCGTTACAATTAATTTAAGTTCATTAATGATATTAACAATCTTTTTTAGATCAAAAAAATCTGAAACTCAAAGACATACGTGAAAAAATAACACCTCAGACTGAATGCTAGCAATACAAACTCAAACAAAAAAAGGAAATGAACACTCTGAAAATTTGGCACTTAATTTTAGCTAATTTTTTTTAGCAGCAGCTTGAAATGTCCTTAATAATTAGCTCCTTAATGATTGCCATATCCGCACAGAGCTAATATCAAGTGACCAGAAACAAATAAATCATGTGGAAAGCGAGAATGCGAAGCAAATAAAAAAGCAAGAAATGACGCACTCGAAAGAGCGAGAACCCTAGGCTTGGCCATATGTCGACCTAATTTCCCAGATTTGCCCCAGATCCCTCGACTTTTGGCGACACGGATCGACATCACGATCTTCTGTTTGGTTCCTTCAATTGCTGCCTCACACGCTCGTCTCAGCTCCTCATCGTCCGCGCTCGATTTCGCCATTTCTGCTCTCTTTGCTTAGCTCTCTTAGGCGATGCAAATTTTGAGATTGCCAAAAACACACACAGAAAGAGAAAAAAAAAAAAAAAAGCAAAGAAAAGAAAGGAAGGAGAGGCAGAGAAAGATCAGCAAGCGTGTTTTTTTTTTTCTTCTGCTTGTTTGTTAATGATTTTTCCGTTTGGGTTTTTACCCGATCCTTTCTATAACCGGATCTTTCCTGGTACTGGGCACATGGGCTTATATTGGGCTTAATATGCTTTTATTTGGGCTTTAATTAGTCACAACATCAACTATTGTTACAAGAAGATGAAACTAGTCATATAAAACTACCAGGAATTATGAAAATTCATTCAAAAATGACAACTCTTCTCTTGATTTCTCATCCTGGAATCGTGTGATGGGATCGATTCGGAAAATTAAGCTGAAGCTTTACATGATAAGCCATGCCTGCATCAGTTAATAGATTATCTGTCTGTGCAAAAACAGCAAGGCCACGAGCAAAAGCAAATGAGCCAGTTCCGCCAACAACGGTAAGTTCTTCTCTATCTTTATGTGCTATATGCTTGGCCTCCACACTCAAGCTACCTGAATAGCGAGGCGTATCGAATGTCAAATAAATAACATTGAAAGCAGAGTGCGCAAAATGTTCAAATGGAATTATGAAGCCTTGAGCTTTTCCAATGACCCTGGATGTGTTTTTAGGTCCTTCTGTCAAAGTATGATGGAAAATAAATGCGCCAAGATCTGATCGCGTTGTCGGCTGCACATTAGAGCTTGAAATTTGAGGTTGTTGAATGTATAATGAAAGTGCTAGCCAAGGCCTGTTGAGGTCATTTGGCAGACTTCTACTGCGAGGTTTTGGAGAAAAGAATGATAATAGAATCACTGAAAGTATTGCTAGAGAAACTGTAGTGCAGAATATGATCCTGCAGAGCATGATGTACGGAAGGAAGAGTTTGATTGCGTTTGAAATTTATGATAGTGCTGTCCTGGATTTATGCTCTTGTACAGGTAGAAGCTTTTGACAAATTAGGCAGAAAACCTGTGGTTTTGGCTACCAAATCCATGTGTTTGTTCCTAAACTGAATTGAAGCAACCAACTCCATAGAAATGGTTTTCTTAATGATAATTAATTTAATATAATTATAATTATAACAATAAATGAATACCTTCTTAACTAATCTGTTTAAAAGCTAGGTGAACAAAGTTTAAAGATGAGATGACTATCCATTATTTGCTTCTCAGCTAATTTTGTTAAGGTGAAGATCCATTATTTGCTTCTTAACTAATTTGTTAAGAATCAACCATTTGCTTCTTAGCTAAATTTTGTTAAGGTGAAGATCCATTATGTGCTTTTTAACTAATTTGTTAAGAATGAACCATTTGCTTCTTAGCTAAATTTTGTTAAGGTGGAGATCCATTATTTGCTTCTTTAACTAATTTGTTAAGAATCAACAATCAACGATCAACATGATTCACCATCATCAACACAACCCTATTCTGATGGGTTACAAAAAAAAATTGCAAAACTGAACGTCAATTAATTTCAGCAGCCAGTCCAAATATATTATCAAGTTCTTTAGGGTTAATTACACCCATGGTATCTAAAATTATCTCAAATTCTCATTAAAATACCCAATTTTCATTTTGTCACTTAAAACCTCCCAAATTTTCGCTTGGATCCCACAAAAGTGCCTCCTCCCATAATTCGATGGTCGGTGACCACGTGGAGGCTGATGTGGCCTCCATGCATGAAAAAATTTTGTCTCCCCAAAAAAGCACTTGCCACATCATCAATTGTCAGATGACGTGGCCACCACACTAATATCCCTCCCAAAACTTCCTTACACCCCTGTCTGTCCTAAACCATCGCTATATAAAAAAAAAAGAAACGTTAACCACTCTCGGAGATGAAGAAGCATCAATTTTAATTGTTCACTCTCTTTAATTCTCCTCTCCCAAATCAATTGATCAGAGCCACCAACACGTCTCCTTTCTGCCATCATCACCAGAAATAATAATAATAATAATAACACTTTCAATCGATCGAGCAGTGCTTGAGCTACTTAGGAATTTTCTTGAGTTGCTTCGTCGGTGTTGCTATTGTCCTCTTTCTTTCATCCATTTCTTTTGCTGCAATGGCAGTGGCGATAGCTAAAAATTTTGCCGTCTCAATTGCGCTGAGGCAATTACAATCTGTGGTGGTTTCTCCTCTTCTCCTCCTTGTTGTTTGCATGGATTCTAAATGTTAAAGAAGGAGAAAAAGAGGAATTGTTCTTTAGATCTTTTTGAGCCAAGAACATCAAGAGAGTGATTTTATTTTTTTTTGGTTTCTGATAAGGAAACTTTGTTCAAATTTTGATAGAGAAGATGCATTGGATACAGTGCTTGAGGTTCCAATACCAGAAGAAGCATCAATCAAGGACCAACCTATTATAAGTATATATGATTACCTTTTCAATTACTATGTTCAAATAATCTTGAAGATGAACTTTTTATGTTATTTAGTAGGGAGATGTGTGAATTTAAGTTGTTTTTGTCCATTTTTTTCATTTGCAGGAGACATTTAGGGCAAAATATATAGTGCAACAGTACATAGCAGCAGTGGGAGGGGAGAGGACATTGAACTTAGTGGACAGTATGTATACAATAGGGAATGTGAAGATAGTAGCATCAGAGTTCTGTGCAGGGGATCAAAAAAGGCCAAAGTAGTGAAAGTGAAGAATATGAGACATGGAGGTGGAGTTTTCATTCTGTGGCAAAAAAGGCCAGATTTATGGTGCTTAGAGTTGATGGTTTTCGATTGTAAAATTAGTGTTGGTAGTGATGGCCTCGCCATCTAGAAGCTTAGTGGCCTCAAGCGATCAACGAGCTCTGTGATTTGAACCATATTGAGGAAGTTATTGTTCTTAGCACTTGCAACATAATGGAAATCTATGTTGTGGCTTTGTCTCAACATCATGGCATGAAAGCAGTTGTGACTGAATGAATGTCTAAGGTACTTGCTCATTCAATTTTTTGCCACTTTCTTTATCTTTGTTTAACTCTCACAATTTTCTTCACATCTTCTCAATAAAAAAATTTTTGGTGTTTGATTGATGTTCATGTGATGTTTGATAGAATGCATAAAAGAGAAAAGGGAGGAGACAGAGGTGACAATGGCAGATGTGTATAGTGATGGTTTTAGACTGACAGGGGTGTAAAGCTTCCTTGGCTTGGGAGGGATATTAATAGGCCACGTCATCTAATAGTTGATGACATGGCAAGTGCTTTTTAGGGAGACAAAAAATTTTCATGTATGGAGGCCATGTCAGCCTCCACGTGGTCACCGGCCACCAGATTATGGGAGGAGGCACTTTTATGGGATCCACATATTTTAATCGAAATTTGGGATAATTTTGGGTACCATAGGTGTAATTAACCTAGAATTTACACATCTTTTCCCATATCAAGTTACGGCTAAAATATTTCAACTTTAGGTTTAGTACAAGAACCACACACAATAAACAACTGGAAGAAATATGAGCAGAACCAAATAACAGACTTTCCAGCCTAATTGATTGTCCGGACATTTTCCCATGTTTGTTGTCTACTTGTCTTTCACTATGATAACTGACTGTCTCGACGTCCTCCTATGTATCTATCCCATGTCTGTTGTCTACTTTTCTTTCAATATGATATATCTCAAATAATACCAACAAAGGGAAATCCAAAACTACGTTATGTTATCTCTCACCTTCACAAAAAATACAATACATTTGCTCGCCTCTGTAGACGGCGGGGTTTAGTGCGCGCCCAAGTTTATTGCAACCGCGACACTGTTTGAGCTCAGGGCTCTAGGGAACACACTAACCACTGTCACAAAGACATGGCGTGGAGATGAGGAGTCGCCACCCAGGGTAATAACTG
>CATIWM010402386.1:0-15557 GCA_949671775.1 Mallotus repandus
TAATCCATGATGATGAGTGCCCCGAAGATATCGAAGGATCCGCTTTAAGGCAATCCAGTGATCAGAAGTTGGGTGATGCATGTATTGTGATACTCTATTGACCACAAAGGTGATGTCTGGCTGAGTTAAATAAACATATTGCAATCCACCGACTAGCTCCTGTAGAAAGTTAGATCGGCAAAGGTGGTGCCCTTGGAGACTAATGATGTTTTGGAACAGGCTGGAGTGCTAATGGCATTCTCTTGAGACATATTAATTAGCCTTTGCCAATAATTCGACAATATACTTAGACTGAGATAGATGAAGGCCATGAGAAGACCAAGTGGCCTCAAGTCTTAAAAAATAGTTGAGTTGGCCAAGCTCCTTAAGAGGAAATTGCTGCTGAAGAGATGAGATAATAGAGGATAAAAAAGAATTGTCAATACCTATGAGTAGAAGATCATTAATGTAAAGTAAACAATAAGCTTTGGTGGAGCCCTTGACATTGTAGAAAAGTGAACTATTGGTTTGAGAACCCTTGAACCCAAGTGATTGTAGTACTTGAGTGAGACATTTGAACCATTGGTGAGGCGCCTGCTTTAAGCCATAGATTGACTTGCGTAATTTGCAAACATGTTTAGGAAGATTCAGGTTGACAAACTCTTAAGGTTGTAACATATAAACATCTTTATCAAGTGAAGCATGGAGAAACGCATTAGTGACATCAAGTTATTTGCATGACCAGCCCAAGCAGACAAGTACAGAAAGGATTAAACAGATGGTGGCTAGCCAAATAACATGACTAAATGTGTGAGTAAAATCGATGCCTGGCCGTTGGTGAAAACCTTTAGCAACCAAACTGGCCTTGTACCTCTCGATAGAACCATCCTTTTTCCTTTTAATATGATAAACCCACTTGTTATCGAGTGGGTTTTGCCTAGCTTGAGGTGGTACCAAATCCCAAGTGTCGTTTTTATCAAGGCATTATATTCTTGTGCCATTGCTTCTTTCCATTCAAAAAATTGATTTGCTTGTTTTAAGGTATGTAGTTTGTGGTTTGGAGGTGTCTTGGTGACAAAGGCTTTTGGTTTGAGAGAATTGGTTTGAGTGCAGATGATCATAGGATGAGTTTTGTTGGGATTAGCATGCCTGGGATAAGTGGATAAATCCCTAATTAAATTGAGGCCTGATGATTTAGTTTAGGAAGGAGAATTGGATGTGGTTGATGTTGGAAATATGGAGTCATTGGTATTGGATAAGGGAGAAGATATAGATGAAGGTGGTACGGTATTTGTTGGAGATGAGGATAAGTTGCGAGTTTTAGTAGATGGAGGAGTTGTAGAAGAGTTCGGTGTTGGTTGGTTATGTGATAAAGGATAAGAAATGGGGTCGGAAAGAATAGAGTTGTTGAGTGGGATAGAGATTGTTGCAGGCATGGAGTCTTGTTTCTCAGGAGCCGAATTATCTTGAATGGAAAATGAAAATTCCTGGTCAAAAAACAAAACATGACGTGAGATAAAAAATTTAGAAGAAGATAAATTTAAACAAATATAACCCTTGTGACCTTTGTTATACCCTATGAAAGCACACTTTTGAGAACTTAGTGAGAATTTGTTTTTACTATATGGTCGCAACCATGGATAACAAAGACAACCAAAGTGTGCATAGATTTATAATTTGGAAGTAATCCAAAAAGTTTTTGAAAAGGTGAGGTATGGTGCAACACTCGTATAGGAAGACAATTAATGATGTATAATGCAGTGTCATAAGAATATGTCTAATACTTGAAAGGAACATATGAATGATGCAATAAAGCAAGAGTCATTTTAGTTAGGTGTCTATGTTTTCTTTTTGTGGCTCCATTTTTTCTGGAGTTTTTAGACATGTTATGTGTTGGGAAATACCATTTTCAATGAGATATTTGGTAAGTGTCTAGTATTCACTTCCCCAATCTGATTGGAATGATTTTATGGAGCAATTAAAAAATTTCTCATCCAAGTGCTGAAATTTAATAAAAATGCTCAGGCCCTCTAATTTTTGTCGCATAAAAAATAGCCAACGATACTTACTAAAATAATCATAAAAAATTACATAATAATGATAAACATCAATGGAAGTAACAGGGGCAGGACCCCAAACATCAGAAGAAATTAATTCAAGAGGTTGAGAGGTAATAGTCTTAGATAATGAAAAAGGAAGTTTGTGACTCTTACTTATATTGCATGCATGACAAGAGTGAACATTGTTTTCTCGAAAAGAAATTTTAGAATGACTAAGAACATGCCTAACAGTGGACATATGAGAATTTCCAATAATATTGTGCCAATTGGTCAAAGAAGTAAGAAATGCTTTTGGTAGAGCAACCAATGTAGATGTTGGCTTTAAGAACATGAAGTATAAACCATGATCACTCGGCCCTATATGAAGAACCGCCTTCGTGCGGATATCCTTAACATCAAAGTGAGTAGGAAAAAATTCCACAGAAACATTGTTAGCATTGGTAAAGGCATGAATTGATAATAAATTACAACAAGAATTGAGAACATGTAAAATATTATCAAAAACAAAAGAATGATTAGAATTACCCAAAAAGGAAGAGCTAACATGAGATATTGGAATAGAATTACCATTTCCAAGCTTAACATCATCCAAACCTTGATAATCAGAATGGATAGTTAAGTTTTCCAATTCAGACGTTAAATGATGTGTTGCACCTGAGTCAAGAATCCATGGCTATGTAGGAGAGGTGGGTAGGGTGGTGACAACAAGATGAGATATTGGGTGAGATTGCTGTGATTTAGGTCTAGTTGTTCTTAGCGATGGGCACTATGGAGCAATATGGCTATACCCAAAACAATTGTGATTAGAGATGAGAATAGTTAGCTTGGGATGATAAGAAGGATGGTGACGAACATGTTTGCCAGCTACTACACCCTCTATAGCCACGACCTCTTCTAGGAGTAAAATTGGATCAACCACCATAATTTGTCAAAGGAGATATGTGAAAAGCAGTAGGAGGAATGGATTCTTTGATGATGGAGTCAGCTTTAAAATCTTCTTCTTCATATAGAAGTAAGCCATACAACTCATCACAGGTAAGATCATCTTGGCATTGCTAAATTAAATGGACAAAAGGTCGATAAGAAGAGTCCAAACCATTGATTATCACCTGAATAAGATCTGATTCAATCACCAGATTATTTAATGCACTTAACTGATCGAACATAGATTTGGCTTTCTGTGTATATTAGGAGATGGTCTCTGATGCATCCTTTGAAAGTTTAAAAAATCTGGATTTGATAGTTGGGGCTTGTGCTTTGGAATTAGAAGCATAAACGCTTGCCAATTTTTGCCAAGCCAATTTGGCGGTTTTGACACCAACAATCTGAGGAAGGGAAACTTCAACTATGGAACCAATGATCCAACTGAGCACCAGTTAATCTCAACGAAACCATTGAACATACACAGGATTCGGTTGATTTGTAGACAATAAAGGTAAAGGAGGTTCAGCTGCTCCTTCAATATGATCAGCAAGATCGTAACTGTAGAGAAGCGGCATCAATTGAGCCTGCCATAACAGATAATTAGAGGAATTTAATTTGATCAGGAGCTGGTGTGATATATTGGGAAGATTTTGAACATTGGTTTGGGATGAGTTTGTGATGGTGACAACGGTTGATTCTGTGTTAGCGCTAGAAGAATCGTTAGAAATGGCGAAGAAATAATGAAGCTTAGTTATTAAACCTTAAAAAAGTGCTCTAATACCATAAAGTCGTTATAGTGCAGAAGGCAATAAGCCATGTTACTATTATTCACATAAGGAAAAATATATACAGTACACGATAAGGAGAGGTACAAGAGTTGTTACAAGTGTAGAATTCTACAATAATACAACAACTATATCATAATCCTGTCAATTATTTTTGTTTAAATTATTTTTAATGCCTCAAGCTCATCATTAGTATTAACGCCGGAAATGGGATGATATGCTAACCGCATTCTAAGGGTTTCGTGAAGCTAAATAGTGCAGGAACTATACCACCCAAAAGAAATGTCTTCTCTTAGTGATCTCGACATTTGAGGAATCCTGGTATCTAATCAGTCATTTTGAAACCGCCAGTCATAACATAGAAAAATAAAGAAATTGACTGCATGTTATAATAAGAATATTAAACAAGAGTAAGTCATCAATAATAAATTGCCATTAGGGGATTGTAAGCAATACAAGATTAATATCAATAGAGGTAGCTGCAGCAAAACACATAATCAAAAGAAAATAGATACAAGTATAGGCTCAGAATTTGTGTTCCAAATCATATAAGGGACATAAACATAATCCCAGCAATAATAATAAACTTCCACCAGGGGATTGTAAGCAAGTATAGTATTCTTTTTTCGGTCAGAAAAATGGTGAAAATTTCATCATCTCCTCAAATCATATATGCTAGTGGCAGTGGAGTTAGTAATAACAACTTGTTTAATAGGTTGGTCACATTACTCATATCATAATAAAGACAAATAAACAAACAATAGTCACAACACAAGTTTACATAATCACAGGCATAATTAAGCAATAAAAGTGGAAATTACATAGAGTTAAAGTAAATTTACTGAAATTGTTAGCTAAATATGCTAACAAACACTATAATGTAATTGTTAATTACTGTGAAAAGCTAATACCCATTTAAGGTAGGTCTGCCAAGAGAGAATAAAGAAGAAATTAGAAAGTACCAACCCAAAGATGTAGTAGAAAATTAATATTAAAAAAAATCATAAATAAATATAATAGACTTTTTTCAAAGATTTCGAGATCATCAAGTGCCTCTTCAATTGAAATTATATTTTTAGACAATCATAACCAATCTTGTGTGCAAATGAGGGCTTTTACGATCTTAGAAGTTAAAGAACCCCTAAACAAATCAAGCACTCTTCCTCTAGTATTAATATCTAATTCATAAGCAATAGTGAAGATTAGGACTGTAAGGACATCCCTAGCCAATCGAGAGAGCATTGATAATCTTTAAGAATTCAGTTTTCACCACCCCACCACATCAAAAAACCCATCTTCCTATATAATAGTCTCACATAGATACATATCAAGTTCAGACTACTTGATTCCACCAAGTCCACTCTCTATATTGTGCTTCTTAAATTTAGCTTTCAATAAAGACAAACCTTTTTCAGAAATAGGAATATCAAGAGCAGTTACAAATTGACTACTTTTATCAAAAAAATTTGAATCGAACTGAGATTCGTAGCCAGCAATAGCTTATGTATACATGGCATTATAGTCCTCAAACATCTCAAATAGAGAGGATTTAATAAGAGAAAATAAACTTCCACCAAAATCTGACCCACACATTAGAATTCCAAGTAATCAAGTTTGTTTATAGGATCCAAAATATTTGCATAGAAAATCATGTAATTTATTTTTTGTGGACCCCCCTAGTATTTATCAAACTTGCTTTTCATATTCAAACCCATTGATATTAGGCTATTATCATTTGATTGCTTCCACTCATTCAATAGACAATGCAGGTAAGAAATTTCATTGAAAAATGAGTTTTTAGTCATATAGGTAGAACCAGATATTCTAAGTGTCACGTCATAAAATTGCTGCAAGAACTCAACCATTTTGGAGATATAGTGCCAATAAAAAATATATGGGACATCATCATCTAAATCTATCCTAAAGATATATTCATTCCCCTCATATTTACAAAAATATTTACATATATGCATGCAGTTTTGAGCATCAAATATGTAGAATTTCACTAAGTTGGCACGTCAAGAGACAAAGCAGCTTTTGACTCAATACCAATAAATAAGATAATTTCCTGAAATTTCTCAATCTAGCCGATGAATTTCTGATATATCTAATAATTTTCCTAACCTTTTTTACAAATATTGAAACATCTTTTAATCCATCACGTATACAAAATATGTGCAATACATATGATATGTACATAATTAGCCTTAACATAATTTGTTTCCCAAGACAATAATTTCTTTTAAAATATGTCATTGTTGTGTCATTACTAGAGATGTCAATTGTAACAGTGAAAATATTCTTTAAACCCTAATCAAGCAAACAATTTTTTAATGCATTTACAATGTGCTAACCTTTATGTGAGTTAATATGAATAAAAGAAAGAATCTTTTTATGTAGCTTCCATATCATCACTAAAATGTGCAATTATGTACATATAATTAAGTCTTTGAATGAAAGTCCAAGAGTCAGTTGTTAAGCTGACTCTTTGACAATGTTATTTAAATTTTTTTTTCTGTTTCAGTCTCTCTTCCAAGTATATACTGTAACAATCTCTACTAACAGTCCAAGTATATTCGGTAATTTTCTTTTTGTTTTTTGATATATTAATCTAGTTGTTATGTGGTGTGTTTAACGGTGTATTTGGATTCTGCATTTTGTAAGGAGTGTGTTTGTATGGTTGGTTTGCTTAGGTGATGTAATTCCAGTGAGAATTCCGATGGGTCCCACTTGTTGAAAAATTGTAACCATGACCAGCCCAAAAAATTGAGATTTACTTTTTTTTATTAAATAGTATAAATTATGGTGATCAATTTGCATAACCGGAATGAAGTCTACTATTACAAGAAAATATATCTTTTTTGATGATTTCAAATTTGACGATAAATTTTGTTATAAAACAATAGTTTTAAATGATGAAAGTTGTTGATTGTCATGTTAAGTTGTGAGTATATGACGAAAATAATATTTGTCACATTTAGTGGTGTTGTTTGTCACTAAAAAATTATTATAATGATGAAGAAAATAAATTCGTCATTGTACGTTGTGGCGGATTGAGAACAATTTTGGTGGGAAAATTTATAATGACGAAATGCAGTAAATTGATGATGATTTCACTCGTCATCATTAAAATTATTTAATGACGAATGCATATTTTGTCATTACAAGTTTATGTCCTCAAATAATGAAATTTTTTCGTCACCAATTGGTAATAAATGTAACGATAAACAACAATCGTCACTAATATTAAACAATTGAAACCACAACCTGTGATTTTACGAAATTATTGTTGTCATTAAAAGAGTTATCTAATAATTACGATAAGACAAATTGTCACATAATTGATAATAAAATTATAATGACAACATACACATATTTTGTGATAAATTGAATTTTGTCACAAATTTTTAATTCATTGTATTCAATAAAATATGTTACAGTACATCTTTATTTTGTTATTATTGAGTAATTTTAAGTTAATAAAAATACTGAAAAAAATTTATAAATATATTATTAAATCCTTTGAATTGGTTTCATTTAAAATATAGAAATTTTGAAAAAAAAAAGAAAATAATAAACAATTGAATTTAAATTGTACTATTTTGGAAAGCAAATATATCTAAATTGTCTTCCTATTTTCATTTAATAATTTCCTACTGTTTTTAAGTTTTTGATTAATAAACTTTGGGTGGTTTCATTTGATGAAATTTTGATGTTTATTATTTATTTTCTCATGCTTGTTGTATATCTGCAAGGTGTTTCATTCACTTCCATTATATATTTTATTCTTACCATTAATATATATGAGGTGCGGTTATATATTTTATTCAATTCTATTATATATTTTATTCTTACCATCAATAATTGAGATTGCGGCATGAATTAGAAGTTACTTATAATTTTTTTTAAAAAACCCTAAATCTCGATTCATAGAACGGGTGTGACAAATTTTGCTATCACTTGCACGATACACGACCATGTTGATGATCGTGTATCTTGCAGGTCCATTCAACGTTGAATGTAGTAGACATCAATACGTCCATGTAATGAACCGTTTGGATGTGAAATTTGCGAGGATGCATATACGGTCATTTACACAACCATGTTTTAGATTGTGTTTCTTTCTGAATTGAATATTTTCACTTTTTTCTTAAAGATTTGTGACATATTTGTCATGTTTGTTCTATAAGCATCATACATGATGGATAAACGTTGGATGCATGTTGTGAAATGGTCAAAGGCACACATTGATGGGGTAAACTCTTTTATGAATTTTATTGAAATTAACATGGGTAAAGATTTTCGAATTCGATGCCCATGTATATGTTGTTTGAATTTAATTTTTCATGATAAAAAAAATTGTGAAAAATCATTTTTTGGAGAAGGGGATTGATCCAGGATATGTAACATGGTTTTATCATGACGAACAATTAACTTCCAACAGTGAGACGAGAAAATCATCTGTTGAAGGTGGAAGTGTTGGAAATGATGACTATGATGATCATATGTGTGATGAAGATGATGGTGTTGTTGAACTATTATTTGATCTTAATGAGAAATACATGCAATCAATTACTGAATCTGAATTTACTGATAATGAATGTAATGAGTCTAATATCCCAACATATATTAAAAAATTCAAGAATGATGCTTAAACAGAACTATATCCTGGGTGTAAGAAAATTTTAAGGTTATCTTTTATCATTAGATTGCTTGACATTAAAGTATATAACAAGCTAAGCAACAAGTCGGTGGATATGATGTTGCAATTACTTAAGATGGCATTACGAGATGGAGAGAGTCTTCCAAATTCATACTACGAGGTTAAAAAGATACTTAGGGACTTAGGTTTAGGATATGTGTGATGCTTGTAAGTTTGATTGTGCACTGTTTTGGAAGGATAACCAAAGCCTTGAATCATGTCCTATATGTGGTACATCATGCTAGAAATTGAACGATGGGTTAGGAAAGAAGATGCCGCACAAGGTCCTCAAGTATTTTCCATTAAAACCTAGGCTACAACTCTTTTTTTTGTCACATAAAACATCAATAAAAATTGTTTGGCATAAGAAAAAGCATATAAATGATGAATACATATGGCATTCAATGGATTTTTTAGCTTGGAAAGAGTTCGATCAAGAGTTTTCTTGGTTTTCCAAAGAATCGAGAAATGTTAGGCTTGCGCTAGCTACCGATGGCTTTAATCCATTTAGAAATTTAAGCAGTACGTATAACATATGGCCCGTGATTCTGACACCATTAAATCTTCCTCTATAGGATTATATAAAAGACCCATTTCTAATTTTATCAATGATAATTCCAGGAAAAAATTCACTTGAAAAGGATATTGACACTTATTTACAACCACTGATCAAAAAACTAAAGGGGTTATGGTTCGATAGGGTCAAAACCTTTGATGTTTCAAATAGAGAGACCTTCCGCTTGCATGTTGTTGTGATACAGACCATAAATGACTTTTCCACCTATAGTGATTTGTCAAGATAGAGTACAAAAAGGTATTTGGCATATCCTGTATGTAATGAGCATATATGTTCTACAAGACTGCATAATAAAATATATTACATGGGGCATCGTTGATTTTTACCGAAGGATCATGCTTGGTGTAGAAATCAAAAGTTCAACGGGAAATAAAAAAAATAGAGACCCTCCTAAAGAGCTTACCGGTGATGATATCTTAATGAAATTGGGAAGGCTACAAAATTGTACTCGAGGTAAGCATAATACTAGGAAGAGAAAGCGTACCACAAATGAATTAAATTCAACTAAGCGTATCATTTTTTTTTATTTGCCTTATTGGAGTAAGTTAAAGTTAAGGCATAATCTTAATGTTATGCGTATTAAGAAGAACATTTGTGAGAGTATTTTAGGGACTATGATGTCCATTGATGGAAAAATAGAAGACACTGTGAAGGCACAATAAGATTTGCAAGACATGGGGGTTCAAAAAGAATTACACATGATCAATAGTGGAGAAGGAAAATATATTATACCATCTACATGTTATGTGATGACAAGGAAAGAGAGGCAGAAATTTTGTGATTTTTTTAAATGTGTTCAATTTCTAGATGGATATGCCTCTAATATATCTCAATGTATAACTTCATATGACAACAAATTATCTGGGTTGAAGAGTCATGACTGTCATGTGTTATTATAATGTTTACTTCTGATTGGTATTTATGGGTCATTGAACAAGGAGGTTTGCGATGTCTTGACTGAGGTTGGTCATTTTTTTAACATTTGTGCTGTAAGAAGATTAAAAGAAGTGAAATTTCAAAATTGATTGATGAAGGTACCCTTCTTCTATGTAAGTTGGAAAAATATATCCACCTGCATTCTTTGATGTCATGGTCCACTTAATGATTCATTTGCCAAAAGAGGCCCTAATCGGCGATCTTGTTCAATTTAGATGGATGTTTCCTATCGATAGGTAAATGGAATAAAAAATTTGTTTTCACTAATTTTTCATATAATTACTTTTATATATTTACATACAATATTTTATTTTGTTAGATCATTGTGTGACTTTAAGCAAAGTGCATGTAACAGAGCTCATCCAGAAGGTTCAATTGCAGAGGCATACATTGCAAAAGAGTGCCTAACTTTTTGCTCAAAGTATTTAGTTGGAATTGAAACTCGCTTTAACAAAGATGAACGAAACATTGATTTAATCATTGATGATGTATGCCTTTATATGAATATACACTGTTATAATAGAAAAATAATTTTAAAGCATACCACATTATTTTTTAAGTATATTCATTGAATTATATTTAAATTAATCATATAATATTAATATTAAATTTTTTTATCACCTCATATACCAATTTATATTATCACTTGTTGAGTTAAATTTTTCATTTGATATAATTAAATTGGCATGTTGTTTGCTTTGTTTGTACTTTATTCCATATTTTCAATATTATATTAAACATGGTCATTCTATGTGCCTATGTACTGTAGCATACATTATTTTAGACTAATTCCAATTAATCATGGGTGTGTGTTTAATGGTGTTTAATTCTGCCTCATTTCTTTTTGTGAATTTTTGAATCATCAATACGTTACACGGTCCACAACATGGCCATGTGTTTACTCGTGTTTAATTCTGTCTCGTTTGCTTTTGTGAATTTTTGAATCATCTGTAAGTTACATGGTCCACAACATGATCGTGTGTTGGATGCTGTATATCTATCTCGTTTGTTTTTGTGTTCATTTGACTCATCAGTGTGTTACAAGGTCCACAATGACCATGTTTGGGACTGTGTATATAATTTATTAAAATAAAAATATTTTATTATATTATTATAATAAAAATAATGCATTATATAATACATTATCTCTATATTTATTGAAATGCACATATTTTTTTTTATTTGAGTAGGTTGTGAACTATGGCACTGAGAGGCTTACTTAGAAAGACCCTGGGGTTGAACTAACAGAACGACATTCAAAATACAAAAATACACAACCATGTTAGTGAATCGAACAAAGATTTGAGTAAGAAAGGTGTTGTAGTTGCTACTGAAAGCAATGATAGAACACTTAATGTAAATAATGTTGATGTTGGAGGGCAAATTAAGGAGACAATACCAATTCACTCACAAAATGTATCATCTGAAGCAATTTTATCTTCAATAGAAATTCCTCCATTAAGCCAACCAAAAGAAACAGTCATAGGTAAATTAAGTTTAAATTTACAATAATTATTTTGGTATTTGCTTGTACAAAAATGTTGATATTCATCTTTTAATTTGTAAGAAGAAGCAAAGAGGAGAGGTCGTGGGCAAACAATAGGCAAGGGAATTATGAAGTCATTCATAGCTATTGGGTCAAAGAAGAAGAAGATCACTGTGGATCTTTTAATATGAAGACCTATAAGTGGTGAGCAATCAACTAAGCTTTCGAGTCAAATCAGTATAATAACACAAGATGTGCTCACTGTGCCAAATAAATGGACAAACTTTAAATCAATGAAGGACTTGGAACCGGGATTTGATTACTTGAACGTAAGTATTTGAAAATATATGATGTTGATTTTGTGTTGCGAAGAGTTTCAATTGATTATTTGATAAAACTTGACATAATTTGCAAATTCACATGGAAGTTAATGTACTTGGTCGAAACGTGAAAGAAAGTTTGATTGAAAAGTTCAAGTGCAGTAGCAGGAAAAAAAGGTACAAACTTCACAAGCACTTCAAACTGTTTGGAAGTTTGGAAGAGGCTAAGAATAACAAGCCATATTTTTGCCCAGGTAAGGATAATTGGCAAGCATTATGTGATTATTTAGCAACAACAAAATATAAGGTTATACGTTATGAAATACTTTTTTTAAACATAATATTAATAAATAGTATGACTGAATTGATGAAATGTACTGCCTTATCAGTTACGTTAAACATCATCATTTTTTTCAAGGATATCAGTGAAGTTAATTATGGTAATCGAAAAAAGGAGAAAGCTCTATATATTTCAGGTCGCAAACCATTTACTGTTCAAAGACATGAAATTGTAAGAATTGCATCCAAATTTTTGTCAACTATGCTATATAATAAATGAATGCATTAAATATTAACTCTTTAATTAGGGTTTACCTATTTTATTCAATTGTATGTTTATGTTTTAGGTTTTATGTTTTCTAGTGCTACTTAAGCTTTAATATGATTTTACCTTTTTTGTTGCATAATATGTGCTTGTTGTATTTTTCTAGTTAAGTTGACTCTTTTAGCATGCTAAACTTCTTCTTCTTATATGTGTTTGTTTGGAATTGAAGCTATTTGTGATAATAGTTACGTGATTGATATTTTGTTTCAGGATTATAAGGAACTCATGATTTTAGAAACTGAGTTGAATTTTATTTTCTAAGCTCTTTCCTTTCTTTAATTTTTTTGGTTCATATTGGAAATAAGATTGGATATGTTACTAAAAGTTCAGTTGGTCAAGGAACATTAATTCAAGATGGGGCGAAGTAAACTGGTGTTAGAAGTGAATGACTGATACTAGGATCTTATAAATCAGGATTGCATTTGGATAGGAAAAATATGGTTAGATTGTCAGTACTTTTTATTTGAGTGGGGAGTGATTGAGAAGTCTAGTGGTCAATGATAAAAGGTCACAAAATTACTGCTAATAGTAGAGCCTGGTGTTGTGTACCAACAATGAATCACTGTAGTTTAATGTGCGGTTGGTTGTTTTATGGATAATCATATGATTCTGTTATCATTATTTTTCTTGTTTTATTGTTCTGTTATATATCATACTTTGGGTTTTTTCAAATTATATAATTTGTTTTCAAGTTCATATTTATTTTTTTTGACATTTGCTAATTGTTTGCTATTTTAATAGGATTAAGAGGACTTCAAGAAAATTACACTACCTTCATCTTCATGAAAGAATTGAAAGTTGCTTTATTCTCCATGTTTCAAGATATTTCAGATTTATTTTATTATTTTGATACTTTATTTATTGCATTGGATGACTATAACCTTTTTTACATTGTATTGGAGGATGATTGTAATATTTTTCGTTCGATGACTGTAATACTTTTCAGGCATTGCTACTTGTTTAGTATATGTGTATTTAATATTATTTTTTTGTTTTAAGGTTATTCTCTTTGCATATTATTGTTATATCCAATTTTTTAGGTACAAACGAGCCCGAAGACGAGCCCATTAACGAGCTTTCAAACGAGCACAATTCGAGTCTTGTTCGCGAACAAGCTCGAGCTCTAAATCTCAAAATATACCGAGCTGAGCACCATTCCATTAGGCAGAGCGAAGCCCGAGCACTCTAAAACTCGACTCGGCCTGACTCGTTTATAACCTTACATAGACGGGTAGGTCGATCAAAATTACTTACCAATTGGAGTGGACAACTGAATATTATGTACTTCTCTAATTTAATCAATATACCTTGCATATAAATCTAATAAAGACTTTAGGTACTCACCTAACTTGTTCATAAATGAATTGAACTTAAACATAAGCCACTAAATTCAATTCTAGTGTTCAATCCCGCCTAAAATGAATGGTAAATTTTTTTATTATAGGATCAAAGTATTTGGTAAAAAGTAGAGTTCAAATTTTCTTTTCCTAACTCTCTCATATTATGTCATGAGACTTAACCATTAGGCTGTTGTTCAAAAGAAAAAAAATCAAGTCTAGTCTA
This sequence comes from Mallotus repandus, assembly GCA_949671775.1. Lineage (NCBI taxonomy): Eukaryota > Viridiplantae > Streptophyta > Magnoliopsida > Malpighiales > Euphorbiaceae > Mallotus > Mallotus repandus. Next base: position 13,937 of record CATIWM010402386.1, read on the forward strand.
ACCTCATTTATTTATTTAATTTTACATCTAATGTTTTTGGTATTCAATAGTAATAAGAGTGTTGACTATTTCAGAACTTGAGTCCAATGGATCACATTGAGAATAAGACTCTCCTAATATATGTTATCTTTATATGTATAACTTGAAATTTTTGAGGAATTCAAATTGTTTGTCACTTGTATTAATAAATGTTGGTTAATTTATTTTTATATGTATGCATAATTTTTATATCTTTTATATAAAAAAGTGTATATTATTAATAAAAATATTAAAAAATAACCATATTATTGAATTTTATTTGGGAGCGTATAATGAGTTTTTGTTTAAAATTTTTGAAGCTGTATTCCAATAAAAAAGGCTGGAATGCAGCCTTTCGAAGCTCCAATTTTAAATGAATCTACTTGTTGAGTTTGATTAGCAATTGAGGAAATAAGGAATAGAGTTGAAAATTTCTCACACTTATATATTCATTTCATAGATAGGTGAAGACTTTTTTTTTTCCGGTACAATATGTGTAGGTGAAGACTTACAATAAGGAATAGGGAAGTCAGACGACATAATTACTCATAAGTTATTCACATTAATGGACTACATAATAAAAGAGAAATTCTCTCCTTTTAAGTTTGGTAGAAATTAATTCGAAAATCAACAATAATACAATTCGTATCTCACAGCTTATAATACCCTTAAAATAAAAATGCCAACTAAATCACTACCTCATTGACAGCAACCATTTTTCATGAACAACATAGCCCAATATATTATTTTTCTTTACAGAAAAAGAAAGCAGCCATGAACTGTTTGCACCTTGTAATTTTTTGAGCCAATTGAAGTGATTAATTCCTCATCATAAGGACGAAAATAAGAGGAAGACGGGATTCATACTCTTCTCATCTGAATATCCATATATTTTGCCATTTGAATTACTCATAAGAGACTTTACGCCTTGTAATTAATAGTGTGGAATATGTCTTTCAATAAATTATTCATAAATAGTAACCGAAGTAAATAAGATATTTCTATTAATTATGAATATTTACATTCACTTTAGTCTAATTGTAAAAACTCTTACGTATTGGAGCGTTTGGATTAAATTTTCCTCGGTTTCTTCTTTCCTAAATTTAGAATGGCCAAAAAAAAAATATTTTTTTGAATTTATATTTAATTATTAAAATATAACATATTTGTATATATTTTATAAATCTATAATATATTTTATAAATCTATCAATCATTAAGTATAATAAATTCCATGGAATAAAATTAATATCTCTATACAATAGCATTATTAAAACTTAAGGCTTACGGCATTTTTTAAGGAGTTAACGATGCCTGACATCTGCTTAACTCCCTTAGCTGCACGACAAGGAAATCCCATTAATTATTGTCTATTTAAGGTGTCATATCAGTCTCTCTCACAACCTCATTACATATAGACACGCTTTAGTACATGTAGTGATTGAGAAACATTGTTGAGTTCTAAGAATGGCACTATTGGGTATCATTGCGTTGGTATTGTTTGTGCAATTAGCCTTTTTCTTGAGTCTGAAACTAGTGTATGCAATATGGTGGCGACCCAAAATGATAGAGAAGAAGTTGAAAAGGAAGGCACACATGTCATG